>VXCM01004493.1:46743-67240 GCA_014773175.1 Lucifuga dentata | reverse complement strand
AAATACATTTTAAACACTCCTTAAACATGTCTTAAACACACCTTAAACACGCCTTAAATGCACCTTAAACATGCCTTAAATACACTTTAAACACACCTTAAACACGCCTTAAATGCAACTTAAACATGCCTTAAATACACCTTAAACACGCCTTAAATGCACCTTAAACACGCCTTAAATACACCTTAAATACACCTTAAACACGCCTTACATACACCTTAAACGCGCCTTAAATACACCTTAAACATGCCTTAAGCACACCTTAAACACACCTTAAATACACCTTAAACACGCCTTAAATACACCTTAAACACACCTTAAACATGCCTTAAATACACCTTAAACATGCCTTAAGCACACCTTAAACATGCCTTAAACATGTCTTAAATACATCTTACACACTGCTTAAATACACCTTAAACACAACTTAAACACGCCTTAAATACACCTTAAACATGCACACCTTAAACACACCTTAAATACACCTTAAACATGCCTTACATACACCTTAAACACACCCTAAATACACCTTAAACACACCTTAAACATGCCTTAAATACATCTTAAACATGCCTTAAGCACACCTTAAATACACCTTAAACACGCCTTAAATACACCTTAAACATGCCTTAAATACACCTTAAACATGCCTTAAACATGTCGTAAATACACATTAAACCCTCCTTAAATACTTCTTAAACACACGTTAACCACGTCTTAAACACGCCTTAAAGACACCTTAAACACGCCTTACATACACCTTAAACATGCCTTAAATACACCTTACACATGTCTTAAACAGGCCTTAAATACACCTTAAACAACCTTAAACATGACTTAAATACATTTTAAACACTCCTTAAACATGTCTTAAACACACCTTAAACACGCCTTAAATGCACCTTAAACATGCCTTAAATACACTTTAAACACACCTTAAACACGCCTTAAATGCAACTTAAACATGCCTTAAATACACCTTAAACACGCCTTAAATGCACCTTAAACACGCCTTAAATACACCTTAAATACACCTTAAACACGCCTTACATACACCTTAAACGCGCATTAAATACACCTTAAACATGCCTTAAACATGTCTTAAATACACCTTAAACACTCCTTAAATACACCTTAAACACACCTTAAACACGCCTTAAATACACCTTAAACATGCCTTAAGCACACCTTAAACACACCTTAAATACACCTTAAACACGCCTTAAATACACCTTAAACATGCCTTAAATACACCTTAAACATGCCTTAAACATGTCTTAAATACATCTTACACACTGCTTAAATACACCTTAAACACAACTTAAACACGCCTTAAATACACCTTAAACATGCCCACCTTAAACACACCTTAAATACACCTTAAACATGCCTTACATACACCTTAAACACACCCTAAATACACCTTAAACACACCTTAAACATGCCTTAAATACATCTTAAACATGCCTTAAACACACCTTAAATACACCTTAAACACGCCTTAAATACACCTTAAACATGCCTTAAATACACCTTAAACATGCCTTAAACATGTCTTAAATACATCTTACACACTGCTTAAATACACCTTAAACACAACTTAAACACGCCTTAAATACACCTTAAACATGCCCACCTTAAACACACCTTAAATACACCTTAAACATGCCTTACATACACCTTAAACACACCCTAAATACACCTTAAACACACCTTAAACATGCCTTAAATACAACTTAAACATGCCTTAAGCACACCTTAAATACACCTTAAATACGCCTTAAATACACCTTAAACATGCCTTAAATACACCTTAAACATGCCTTAAACATGTCGTAAATACACATTAAACCCTCCTTAAATACTTCTTAAACACACGTTAACCACGTCTTAAACACGCCTTAAAGACACCTTAAACACGCCTTACATACACCTTAAACATGCCTTAAATACACCTTACACATGTCTTAAACAGGCCTTAAATACACCTTAAACAACCTTAAACATGACTTAAATACATTTTAAACACTCCTTAAACATGTCTTAAACACACCTTAAACACGCCTTAAATGCAACTTAAACATGCCTTAAATACACCTTAAACACACCTTAAATACACCTTAAACACGCCTTAAATACACCTTAAACATGCCTTAAATACACCTTAAACATGCCTTAAACATGTCGTAAATACACATTAAACCCTCCTTAAATACTTCTTAAACACACGTTAACCACGTCTTAAACACGCCTTAAAGACACCTTAAACACGCCTTACATACACCTTAAACATGCCTTAAATACACCTTACACATGTCTTAAACAGGCCTTAAATACACCTTAAACAACCTTAAACATGACTTAAATACATTTTAAACACTCCTTAAACATGTCTTAAACACACCTTAAACACGCCTTAAATGCACCTTCAACATGCCTTAAATACACCTTAAACATGCCTTAAATACACCTTAAACACGCCTTAAATACACCTTAAACATGCCTTAAATACACTTTAAACACACCTTAAACACGCCTTAAATGCAACTTAAACATGCCTTAAATACACCTTAAACACGCCTTAAATTCACCTTAAACACGCCTTAAATACACCTTAAATACACCTTAAACACGCCTTACATACACCTTAAATGCGCATTAAATACACCTTAAACATGCCTTAAACATGTCTTAAATACACCTTAAACACACTTAAACACCCCTTAAATACACCTTAAACATGCCTTAAACATGCCTTAAACACGCCTTAAACACGTCTTAAAACCTTAAACATGCCTTCATCCATTCCCGCCCACTGGCCGTCAGCAGGCAAAGATGAGTACAAGTAGCAAAAATAGAAAAGTTGATTATGAAAACAGAAAATTCAGCACAAACTGGACCGAGGACCACACTTTTATTTTACCGCCACACGCTCATGCTAAACCGCTCATGCTAAACTGCTCATGCTAAACCGCAAACAGAAAGCGGCGCTATGAGACATAGCATACAAACTTCCTCCCTGCAGCAACGATAAAAAAGTCATATGAGACTTCAGCAAAACATCCTGTCTGCATCACTCCTTGTTAGCTAACATGTAAAAGGTCAAAGTTCAACAAGGAAGCAGACAGGCAGTTCAACACAGTAAACATGCTAAAACAGAATGCCTGATGTGTTTGTCTGAGGTTTGTTCTGCCGCATCACCACATCCACACGTCTGAGTGAAGAATCACACGCGACTCGTCCAAAACGACCAGAGCAGGAAAAACACGCCAACGTGAGCAAAACGGCTTGCTGCTCCTCCAAACACAACAGCACTGGAACCCTGAAGAGAGAACACATGACGGCCNCACACACACACACACAGCCAGCTCCCCCCACGTCTGCCCGGCTTGCCCATCAGCACTCATTCAAGCACAGAAAAGACAACTGTCCAAGCGTTTCCCCTCCCAGCCCCCGCCGCGTACGTCTGCTGCCTCAGACCAGCAGCATGTTATGATCCACGCCACGGCGACACAAACACCAGGCAAAAAACAAACAGCTCACACACACACCACATGTACAGTTACATACAGTGCCCTCCTTAATATTTGGCACAGAGACACATTATTTCTTGATGTGTCTCTGCACTCCACAGTTTTAGATTTGTATTCAAACAATTCATATGTGATTGAAGTGCACATCCTCTGATTTATTAAAGGGTGTTTTTATAGAAATTACAGCAGTTTTTATACACAATCCGCATTTCAGGGCAGCATAAGGTTTGGGACACAGCAATGGTATATAAATGTAGACGTGCTCAGTACTTTGTTGTTATCCTTTGCAACAAAGACATCACCAAGTGCAGAGTATCTTCTCTGCCAGGCCTGTACCGCAGCCATCTTCAGCTCACGCTTACTTCAGGGGCTCACCCCCTTAAAGGACCATCCCATTTTGCATGTTTGAGTCTAATATAGTCAATTTTCATACATGTTACGTTACTGACAATCATTTCCCAAAGGATAAAACCGTATTTCAGCTTTCCTGATATTTTGCAAAATCTCTTAATCTTTCAAAATCAAATATTCAAGTGATACACCCACCTTAAAAATCCATGTTTCTCCTGCTAATAGTTACACAGCCTTATGAAGTCACGGTTCTTTAAATTTTTCCATAAACACAGGTCTTCTTTTGGGACTATATTCCCTGGTGGAGGCATACATTCACTCCATGCGTTTTATTGAGCTTAAACACTAAAAATATTAAACTTTGAAAAAACCTGAATACAGGCAGTCCCCGGGTTATGAATGCCCAACTTATGTACGACCTGTACTTATGAAAGGACCGCCATAAAGCCCATTAAATTAAAAATTCGAGTTACATACAATGATTCGTAATAATGAACGGTGCACTACTTTACGACACACGTCAAAACAACAGAAGAATGCCTCTTCTGACGTGCAAGACATCATAGGAGCGAGAGTGTTAACCTACATGATTTTTATACCCCCCCACACTCTCTCTCTTTCTGTTTATGATGTTTTAGGATATCTGGAAATGTTTATTTAATGTTTCTTATGCATAGAAAGGTAAACTATATTTGCTAGATATGCACCCAAGTAAAATATATACGCTAGATATGCACCTTACGTAACTGTTCCGACTTATGAACAAATCCAACTTATGAACAGCCGTGGGCACAGAACTCGTTCGTAACCTGGGGACTACCTGTATACGTCTTGTTGGTGATGATGGATTACCTATCCCAAGAACGTTTCAAGTATCAACAAGTTGATTTTAATAGCAGAATGAACTGAAACCAGTGGAGGTCTGGAAGGTAGGAAAAACATTTTTAATTCACCGTTCCAGTAGTATGCTTTGGGAAATGATTGTCAGTAATGTTATGTGTATGAAAATTGAATATATTAGGCTTAAATGTGCAAAATGGATGGTATGGTCCTTTAATTTATTTTTCAGCATTGGGTTCAGATCGGGTGACTGACTTGGCCCGTCAAGAATTGTCCATTTTTCAGCTATGAAAAACTCCTTTATTGCTTTAGCAGTATGTTTGGGACCGTCTTGCTGTAGGATGACACACCGGCTGATGAGTTTGGAGGCATTTCTTGAGCAGATAAGACGTTTCTGTACACTTGAGAATTCATTTTGCTGCTGCCATCTGCAGCTGCATCATCAATGAAGATAGGTGAGCCCGTACCTGTGGCTGCCATACCTGCCCAGTATAAGACTGCACCTCCATGTTCCACTGATCAGCTGCTATCCTGGGCAGTTCCTTTTCTCCTCATACTTTGCTCTTCATCACTCTGATACAAGTTCATCTTGGTCTCATCTGTCCACAAAACCTTTTTCCAGAACTCTGGTTGTTCTTTACAGTACTTCTTGACAGACTGTAACCTGGCCATCCTGTTTTTATGGCTAACAGTGGTTAGCATCTTGCTGTGTAGCCTCTGTTTCTGTTGATGAAGTCCAAATCCACAGCTGCCTCCTGAAGAATGTTTCTGATCTGTCAGACAGGTGTCAAGGATTTGTTTTCATAATGGATTTTTCTTCGTCATGGTAAGAATTGTTCTGTCATCAGCTGTGGAGGTCTTCCTTGGCCTGCCAGTCCCTTTGTGATCACTAAGCTCACCTCCTTCTGCTTAATAATGTTCCAAACAGCTGGTTTTGGTAAGCCTCAGGTTCAATGTCTCTGACTGTTTTATTCTTGTTTCTCAGCCTCATAATGGCTTCCTTGACTTTCACTGGAACAACGTTGGTCCTCGTAGATAAATGGCAGTAACAGATTCAAAAGGTCATCAAAAGCCGAGAAGAAAGACTAGATACCACAACGTCTCTGATACCTGCACTAATGAGGCAATTAAATATCTGTGAAGCCATGTGTCCCAAACATTATGGTAGCCTGAAATGATGTACTGTGTATAAAAACTGCTGTAATTTCTACATGATGAAACCAAAATGTATAAAAATACCCTGTAATAAAATCAGAGGATGTGCACTTTAACCACATGTGAATTGTTGGATTACAAATCTAAAACTGTGGAGTACAGAGGCACATCAAGAAATGTCTCTGTGCCAAACATTAAAGGAGGGCACTGTACTGTGTGTGTGTGTGTGTGTGTGTGTGTGTGTGTGTGTGTGTGTCTGTGTGTGTGTGTGTTCATTGATTTAGTCCACAGTAAAATATTTGATTACAGGCCAGATTACAGGAAATAAATCTTAAGTCAATCAATCAATCAATCAATCTTCATGGTTCCCAGAGGAGCCAGAAAGTTATGATCTGATCTTTCCTGCAGCATTAAAATCTTCAGCAGCACACAGTCGACATCACTTTCTAACAGGCCCATAAATTCAATTAGCAGAGCAGAAACTATTATTTAATGACCTCTGACCTTTCGTCTCACCCACATTCAGCACGACTGGCTGTAATGATGATGATGTCATTTCTTCCAGCACACAGCATGAGGCTGCAGGCCTCATGCTGTGGGGGCAGCAGTGAGGCTTCAACTGCTGATCAGGATGTTTTTCATCAGATGAGAAAGATGAAGGAAACGATGGAGTGTTTTCAGGTGAAATCAGCCTGTAGCCACTCAGCGCAAATCCAACAATTACACACGAAAACCACGACAGAGCGCGAAAGACGAGAGAATACTGCCAACTGCTGCTGACTTCAGAATGAGGAGGAAAAGAGAGAAAGACAGAGAAAATGAAAAACACATAAGAGATAAAAGAAGCAGAAAGGAATACTGACCAGAGAACACTGAAATAAAGCTTCTTTCAGACATGAATCATCTACATGTTCACATGGAGCTTTTGATCGCTTTTATGGAAAAGTGCTGTGACCTTCAAAAACTGGATGTCAGAACCTCTACGACAGAGGAGCAATTTTTATGCTATATTTGGCATCAGTCAGGTGAGTAATGCAGGAAGTTACGTATAAAACACGAGGCGAAAGACTGTTTACAGCAACATGGCAAGTGAAAGCCAGTAACATGGGACATCTGTCACCATGGCATCTGTCACCATGGCATCTGTCACCGTGGCATTTGTCACTATGGCCTCTGTCACCGTGGCATTTGTCACCGTGGCATTTGTCACTGTGGCGTTTGTCACCATGGCGACTGTCACCATGGCATCTGTCACTATGACCTCTGTCACCATGGCATCTGTCACTGTGGCATTTGTCACCCTGCCATTTGTCACCATGGCATCTGTCACCATGGTGTTGTCACCATGGCGTTTGTCACTGTAGAGGTCACTGTGGTATTGTCACCGTGGTGTCGTCACCGTGGCGGGATAATCAGATGGCGTCTGTCCATCTGATTATCTTGTCTTTTGGAAAGCAGCTCTCATTTCTGCTTCAGACCAATTTCAGACATTTGATCATTTCTAGAAGATGTGTGATGGAGATGTAGAACAGGGATCCCCAACTGGTGGCCCGCGGGCCAAATGTGGCCCGCAGGTCCTATCTATTAGACCCTCAGATGACTTCTCCAAAAAATAAAAATAAAAAAATAAAAAATCTTGTAGTTTAGTCGCGCTTATTTCAGGATTGCATGGTCATAAAATGTCATGCTTGGGGTCATTTTGTTCAGGAGAATCTAAGCTTTCCATAGATATTTGTATATCTCCATTTTATAGAGAAACGGCGATTATAAAACATCGTGAACACTACATAGGGACGAGCACACGGTTTCCAGTCTGTCAGTGTAATATTATTTACTGCTTGTACATGTTACCTACAGGGAACACAAGCCTATTGCCATGGCTTTGTAAAAAGCTGATAGGACCACTGGCCCATCAATCAAATCCTCTGCTAGTCTACTATCCAATCACAGAGAGGGATTTTAAAATTTAGACTGCCCTCAGAAGTTACATCATTGAGAAGCGACGAAACTAGGTTTTAGCTCGGAGGCTATCTTGTGCTTTAGTTAGATTTATCGCGGGATTACGTGATCATCAAATGTCACGCTTGGGCTCATTTTGTTCGGGATAATCTAAGCTTCCCGTAGATATTCATATATCTCCATTTTATTAAGAAGTAGTGATTATAAAACACAGCAAACGCTACAACGGAAGTGATGGGCCCAGTGCCGGGCCGCTCCGGTTGTAAAGGATTAGGTTTAAAAATAAATAAAAATTAGAAAATTGTTTCCCGTTATTACCAAATGAGAGGAAAAGATCGGGTCAGGGTCTGGGGGGGTGGGAAATTATAGTGATGGGGAGGGGGGAAGTATAGTGGCCCTTATCTTGGCATGCTTGACATAATTTGGCCCATGGGGAAAACTAGTGTAGAATTTAAAGCATCACTTCCTTGTCTCACGTGATTGGTCCACACGCTAAAAGCCTGCCTCATGTCTTTGCTGATAATCTGACTATTTTTTGAATATTACAGAAATATTTGTTTCCCACAAAAAAAAAAAGAAAAAAAAAACAAAGTGACTCAGGTCCTTTCAAACATGAAGCTAAAATGTTAAATTACCAGCATGTCTGAAAGCAACTCAGGATTGCTGAAAGGCAGAGACACACCTCCTCCTCCTCCTCCTCCTCCTATATATATAAATACATATAAAAAGCTAAAGAGTGAAGCAGTAATTGCAGATAAAAAAGAAAAATCTGTGGTCTAAATAAACCCACATTACAGATGAAGCAGCAGATTATTCTCTTCTTCTCCCCCGAGCTTTACTTCACTTTCTGTAGAATAGTTACGTCACATCATTCTTTCTCTCATTATTCTTTCTGTCACACGTATGTTACCAAAACATCTGTGCCATCCACACACGCACACTGTATTACTACTGTAATATTTGTTGTATATGTTGTATTTATTGGGCTTGGAAAATCATGCAAAATCACTGGTATGCTCTTTTAAGGTACTAAAGAATGAAGAATAAGTCCCAGCCATTCTGTTCCATTCTATCTCTGCTGTTCCACCTTAAAAACCTGCAGCATCACAGTAAAGCAAAACTTAATTTAACTCAGCCAGCGAGGGGTTCCGCCTGTGAAACCAATCATACATGTGGCCTTCAAACGATTCTCACACTCACACACACACACACACACACACACACACACACACACACACACACACACAAAGCCACACATTCTCTCCTTCCTTCTGCTTCAATTACGGTTAGCTTAATTACTCCGTTAATCCAAACGCCCTGGTGAGAAACATTACAGAGAGACAGTGAACAAAAACACAAGAGAGATAAACACACAAACACGTCACACGTTACACGCCACACGGCTCTCAACACTCACAGAGAAAACGGCGCTTTTCATAGAGGCGGAAAAGGAAAGATTTGGAAAAAGCTGTACCTTTGCTTTTAGCTAGAAGAGCAGGAGGAGGCGGAGAGAAAGAAGAGAAGAAACTTTTAGTCCAAACATATCAATGTATGTGTGAATACATTACATCAGCACACGCATGCACGAAAGTGTAACACGCAACCAAACATCATCACATGCACATCACACATAAAAGTACTGCAGGTAAGAAAGCTTTCTCCTCCACATCTTCATCACCTACTCATCATCATCATGTGGAACCGTGCACTTCTACACATTCCACACCAACATCACAACATGCATGTTAGAAACACATTAGAAACATGTCAACGCAGACATGACAGGTAAAGAGGCGTACCTTGTTCGGCCATCATATGTGCAAAGCCTTGAAAAGAGAAAGAAAAGAAGGAAAAGACAGAGAGAGAGAGAACACTTCAGACACTTTCCAATACTCTGTGGTATTGTGATGACATGTTTTTTCCAGGATGGAAAGCATGGCATCAGAACACGCGTGACCACGAAGCTTCCCACCGCTCAGCAGGAAGCTTCTTCACAGGAAAGACACGTTTGACCACAGAATCTATGATTCTATCTTTATATTATTAGTTTCAGTCAAACGACCCAAAATATTCACGATACATTTACAACCTGGCACAGACTATTTACTGACAGTTTACTGGTACTATTTACCAGTAAACTGTACTGTTTACTACACAGTTTATATTTACTGTCAGTTTAGTGGTACTGACTATTTACTGGACTACATATTTACTGGTACTGACTGACCTGACAGTTTACTGGCTACTCCTTCCAGTATTTGTAATAAACAAAGGACAGGATAGATACTGATGCTATTTATTTTTAACATTTGGTGAAATCTAATGCTACAATAATAAATAATGATAAGTGTTATTTGCTAAGTTTAGCTTCAGTAACTAAAATCACATATTTAACAGCAGGTTCTTTCGTACCTTACAACTTTCCGTTTGATTATCTGTCACCGTGAACTCATTGCTATGGTAGTTCAGGTGGGATCCGCACCTGTTTTAGAACTTCCTGTTGGGGCATTCTTCTTCTTCTTAATGTTTTACGGCAGTGTGCAACCTTGACAGCTGCATTACTGCCACCTTCTGGTATTTGCTAAACTCCTTTAGATTCTTTTGAGCTGCAGAAAGTCGAATCAAATCCTCCTTCCTGTAACATCTTTATTCTCATATCTGTGATCTCTAGTTTTTGGACTTCTGATGTTATCTTTCTCTTTCTGGCTTGTATTTGCTGCATGTAATGAGTACATGTTTTACCGTTTCTGTTTGATGACAATGTTCACAAATTCCTTTTGCATCTGTTGGTGCATTCATGGAAACTCTGACATTTGAGCCTCAGCAGATGAACAATAACGTTTAACGTGGGAAATGACCAAGTTTATTAAAATGATCATATCAATGTTTGTTTCATCTCCATGGTTTAAATTTCAAACCACACAAAGCTTTTCAGTTTTAATTCTCTGCAAATGAATTTCCATGAACTAATAACTCAAACAGCAGTTGGCTAGACAGGTATTTTAAGGAAAACAGAAATAGTTTTGGGAGTGAAGCAAAATGTCCAACATGTAAAGTTACTGGGCTAAAACTCACATTTCAGTCTGTCAAACTGGAAAGACTTTATCAAAAACAAAATAATATTTGGCAGTAAATTCATCATTTTATCACATAACTGTCATTTAGCAGCAGCAGGAAGTGACCTTGAAGTTATTCTGAAGGTTTTTTTTTTAAGACAGGATGGAAGCTAATTTATCCAGTCTCACCTGTCCAGAACACCTGCACAACCCAAAACACTTTGCCTTTCTTCAAATTCATGACAATTATTGTTAGTTTCCATCATTATTAAGCAGCATTTTAGTTTGAAGACAATGTCTGTCTGATGGAGGCCTTGACATTTATGACCACAGAGCGTCCAACGAAACAAAGTGGGAAATGACATGGAAACTTTAGTTTTATTTGCTCTGTGGGACCAAAAGAAGCTTTAACGTTTAACTTTTCATTGTCAATATTTTAGTTTGTTACTGTGTCTGCTGACTGATTTAAAGAAAATACTTCAAATGATTATTTATGATGTGAGCAGCCATATTGAAACGATGTCAATACTGAACGGGGGGTTGGGAAAGCTTGCCCAACTTTCCAAGTTGGAATTCCGAGTTGAGGAGGTGTTTTCTTTGACGTTCCGTGGTCGGAAGTCAGAAATCCAGAGTTGCGAGTTCACAACAAACACTTCAATTATTGCTTCCTTCAGATAGGCCAAAAGATAGATAGAAATGGACATTTATTTCCAGAAAACTCACCTGGCAGGTAAGTGTTGACCTCTGGAAGAAAGGAGGAGGAGAGAAGAAAAGGCAGAATTAGACACTCGATTCACTTGCATGTCGACATGCAAAATAAAAACACGCTTCATCCTCCATGCAAAGAGTCGGCACTGAGCACGACCATATGCATGTTCTTCAAACACGGCTGGAACACACACACACACACACACTCACAGTGGAGACACAGTTCCTTTTCCTATATACCACAACAGAATATTTTGTTCTTTATCAATAATCATTAATCAATACTGACAGCTGCTGGAACACTGTGAAGAAGACACGTGCACAGAGACGTGCACAACATGAAAAACTCAACATAACAGAGCTTAAAGAACAAAACTAAAAGTCATGATGATCATTACACTCCACAGAAGCACTGAAGGGTTCTGAAGGTTTTGACCTGAGGGCAGCGAGAGTGCAAAGGTCATGGGGTCATTAAAGGCCCACTGCCATGAAACATTTAGCTTTTAAATCTTTGCAGCAGCATAAGTCAATAAAACACTGAACTAAGACATTGAATTTATCATTGATCTTTGATCAAATCAAAGACCTCAGAAACACTCAGACAAGTCAGATTTTAGGTGAGTTTAACATATGAACCCCTCCAACTTCATGTAATTAACAAACACACACATGTGCTCATTACGTTCATGTGTTCATTCAATGAAAACATTAAACCTGACATGTGAAGAAGCAGATGAATCTGTCATGCAGATTTACACCATAAAAGAGCAGTTAGAAAAAGAAGAATTATTGATTCCATTAAACTGATAAATGGACTTCCTGTTCCTGATAACGGAAGTCGTGAATTTTGACTGCCATTTATTTCATTATTGCTTAATTGTCAGACATTTTGCATGTGATGTCATGCTGTTTATAACGACGAGCAGCTTTTTGTAGCAGCACAGCTGTTTTATTTCAATTTCTTCATTTTAACTCAGAGTTGTGAAGGTTACAGAGGATTTGTAGCTTAAGATCCTCCATGATAGTTTGGTTGTTATTGTCATTAACTTTCGTCTCTTTTCTTCCTCAGACCACGCCCACATCTGTAACGCTGACATCTTGCATCATTCCTTCAGCACCAAAGCTCGTGGAAGAAGAGTGGAGCTGAGTGAAAATGAGGAAGCAATTCTAACATTTAATATTCTAATATTTAAGTTCCCACAGACACTAGGTGAGAGTTCCACTGAGGATTTTTGGCAAGACTGAAAAACTCTGCAGTTGGATTTTGAAGTCAAAGGTTTTATCACGTCGCATCCTTGTTGTTTAAAAGTGAACAGTTTGACCTGTTGGTGGCTGGAGGAAAGGTCAGAGGTCACCAAATTTATTAACCAGGATCTTACTAATAATAATAATATCCAGAACAAGTTCATGGTAATCTTAAAAAGTCGTGGTATCGTGCGTTTGACCTTCACACATTAACGTGTTTGGCTGCATTGCTTAAAGTTTAAAAAACCTTCCTCATTAAATCCATCAAATTCATTGATCGTCTTTATTGAACACATGTCCATGTCTATTATTCACACACATGAAGCTGCTGGAACAGGAAGTGGAGGGTAATTGACTCCTGATCATTAATGTTGTTATAATAAGCATGTTGGTTATTAGTGCAGCACTAATATCTTAATATTAATAAAGTGAGGACTGTCAGCTGGGTTCTGACAGCCAATCAGCTGCTCAACGCAGACAGACAGGAAGTGAGTCCTGTGGTGCTGTGGAACAGGAAGTGATGAAGTAGCATTAACCAATGAAAGCCAGCGTTTGAACAGCACATTAATGAGGGTTTTATTAGCTTCTCACAAACTGAAGAAAATCCATTCACCTGCAAACGGATCAATGAGCTGCACAAAACCACTCCAAGCGTGTTTATTCATCAGGACGGGCTCTATAACGCCGTGTTTTTATTGGACAGGCACACGGCGAGGCGAGGACGGCGAGGATTACAGCTCAAAGTGCATTACTGAAGCCGTGCTTCACGCCGGATAAAGAGCGAGTGATTAATCATCCTGTTTTCCTCCATTAGTGCTGCTAAACAACTGTTAACGTGCAGGTAACCATGTAAACACACACACACACACAGACACACACAAAAACAAACATACACACGTACACACACGCACATATGCATGCATACACATGCACACGCACACATGCAACACAGACACACGTGCACCACACACACACACACAGACGAATACACGCACACATGCGCACCATACACACGCATGCACACACACATGCACAAACACACACAAACGCATGCAGGCACACACACTCGCGTGCACACACATGAACACACACACGTACGCATGCACACGTGCCCACACGCACACACACACATGCACACACAGGCACACACATAAACACACACATACACACATGCGCACACACAATACACACGCATACACACACACACGCGCGCACACACACAAACAGGTGCACACACACACATACACAAACACATGCACACAGGCGCGCACACACACACATACACAAACACATGCACACAGGCGCGCACACACACACATGCACACACACGCACGCACACACACACACACACACACACACCGTCTACTGACGACTGATTGTTTTCATCATGGTTTCTGTATGAGTGATAATCTCGCTGACCGTTTTCACCAGCATCGTGTGAGCATACGGCCGGCTGTGAAACAGCGAGGGAGCGCCGCTGAGGCCATCTGCTCGTGTCGGGGCATCGGTAGACAACGCAACACACGGCGAGAACGCTTCCTTCACCGAGCCGCCACTCAAACCGCCATTTTCTACTAAAAGCTCACGTCAGTCCGTCTGGATAAAGTGTCTGAGAAATGATGAAGATACTCATTAAAAATCACTTCTTCACAAGTAAAACTCACCATTACAAAACATAATTAAGCAGCTGCTATTCATTTTATTATTTATATTTATTATCTAGTATTAAATGTGTTACTTTGATAATACATGCACATATTGAACGTAAAAGAAAATTTGTTTAGTTTGCAAAATTAAACTCACTTGTAGTTTTTACAGCATTTACAATTATTACTACTTACAACTAATTAAACATCAAATTAGTAACTAAAAGTGACACAACTTATACCAAGTTCCATCATCTAATCAATCAATCAAGTAAAAATATATTCATATATAAAATATAAGAATAAATTTATCGTGTGATTGATTCATTATGTGTCAACACACGATCTTACACCACCAACGTACACAGTTAATGTAAAAAGTTAACGTATGCAGTTAACATGCATAGCTAACATATACCACTAATGTACATAGTTAACAGACACCACTAACATACACAGTGAACATATGCGGTTAACGTGCAGTTTATGTATGCCACTAACGTATGCACTTAATGTGTGCAGTTAATGTACGTAGTTAATGTATGCAGTTAACGTATACCACTAACATATGTGGTTAACATATGCAGTTAATATATGCGGTTAATATGTGCAGTTAATGTATGCCACTAACATACATATGTGGTTAACATACGTGGCTAACGCAGTTAACATACACCACTAATGTACACCGTTAACATACGCAGTTAACTTACACAGCTAACATATGCCACTAACATACACAGCTAAGGTATGCCACTAGTTGTCTGTCTGTGCTGAATGTGTACAGACAGAAAATACCTGTCAAATAAACCCAATTCTCATTGTGATTCTGATTCTGACTCTGATTCTGACTGATTTAGACTGATTCTGACTCTGATTGGTCCCTGCAGTGGCGGTGTTATGATGGTCCTCCCCCGCTTTGGTTAAGAGCAGCATGTCTTTACAGACAGACATTAAATTTCAGATGGATATTTGTGACCCCCAGAGGATGAACCCTGACATTTTTATTAAACCTCTGAGATTTTCTCTAGCGCCACCATCAGGAAGCATTTTGGAATATGAACATGGGCAGAATAACATTCATGATCCCCAGAGGATGCACCTGTTCATGTTGCATTAAGCTGCCAGCAGTCAGCAGAGCTCAGGGTGATAATGAGAAGTGGAAAGTATGGAAAAGTGGAAACTTTGATGGCAGAGAAAACTAAAGAAAATGTTTATATTCCAGCTCATTTTGACTCTTAGAGAACTTTGAAGAAGTAAAAACCGGCATTCGTTCTCAGCTTTTGTCATATTTGTGTTGAAGTCCATAATAATGTTTTATACTGATACTGTATGTGAGATACTGTATTTCAGAATATGTATGTTAAAGGGCCATAACGGTGGTTTTGCATGTTTGAGCTTAATGAATATTGACTGCATACATGTTACTGACAACCATTTTCCAAAATGTAAAACCGTGTTTTAATTTTTTTTTTTTTTGTTATTTTAATCTCCTAATCTTTCAAACTCAAATGTTCAGTTGATGCACCACCTTGAAGTTCAAAGTTTCACCTGTTAACACTTATGATTGTAGAAGGCACGGTCATTTTTTAATTTCTTGGTAAAAGCCGTCTCCCTCGGGACTATATTCTCTGGCACAGACATACATGATCTTCCATGCAGCTCTGTATTACATCAATTAAATTAAGTAACTTCAACAAAAAATAATAGACGTTTTATCCTGTGTGATGGATTATTTATCTTAGACACATTTTAAGTCTCTACAAGTTGATTTTTATAGTGTACTGGAATGAACTGAAACCAATGGCAGGTTGGAAAAACTATTCTAATATTCACCACTCCAGTAGGATGTTTTAGAAAATGGTCGGCAGGAACGTAACATGTATGCAGGTTGTATTTATTGGGCTCAAACATGCAAATCACCGGTATGCTCCTTTAAATTCACAGTATGAGCCCTGTAGAGGACATGCTGTTATTATTTTTTGTTAAAGTTACTTAATTTAACTGATCCAACTTGGAGCTACACAGAAGAAAATGCAGTGTGTCTCTGCCAGGGAGTATAGTATGTAGTAATAGTATATAGTCCCAGGACAAGATGACTTCTATCAAGAAATTAAAATGACTGTGCCTTCTACAATCATATGTACATGTCAGCAGGTGAAACATTGAATTTTAAGGTAAATGTATCACCTGAACATTTGATTTTAAAGATTAGGGGATTTGGCAAAATGACATGAAAACTAAAATAAGTTTTGGAAAATGGTTGGCAGTAATGTAACATGTATGGGAGTTGTATTTATTGGTCTAAAACATGCTAAATTACTGGTATGGTCCTTTAAATATAAATAATAGAGCCCAGTTCCTCCCCCACCTGCTGCTCAGCCGCCATCCTCGTCTCAGCTGATGCTTTGACAGATAATCACACACAGAGCTGCTCTGAACTCACCTTGTCAGGCAAATGGAACCAATTTAATCATATCAGCAAAAGCAAAGCAGCTCAGGAAAAAAAAAAAAAAAAAAAAAAAAAGCTTTTAATTCAAACTCAGGACAGATCCATGAAGCTTTAACTTTACATTCCTGTTCTCCTGTCTGTCCACACAGGATGTAAAGTCCGTAGGGTCTGAAGCTCTTATTTGAAACAGAAGTCTGCTATCAGACAGACACGCCCTTTTACTAGAACTCTGTTTGTGATTGGACAGATGTGCTACAGCTGATCTGATACACTGACATCATCGTAACAACACCAGTTTGAGCAAACGTGAACAAATAACAGCAACCTCTCAGTAACATCTCTGTAAAACGACTGATTATGTAGATTTCATTTATTCTGATTGATCATCTGGTTAAAATGACAAACAACAAAACAACAAGCAGCAACAAAATCCACTGACATGTTTAATAAAACATCCCATTAGTTAAAGTTCACTCATGGTGATAAAATTTATATTTTAACTCTCTGAGCAGTGATAAAGTCAGATTGTTCTGCATGTAGATGTTTGTCAAACTGTTCATGTTCAGTGTTACAACAATAATCACAGAATATTTCAATATTTTATTATCATCTAGAAACTAAAACAGATCAGATGATCAGCTGTGACATCATCAGTAAGCGACGTCGCTTCAGATGATGCTGGAGGAGCGAGGATGTTTCATTTCTCTTAAATCACTGCTCATCAGCTCCTCTGTCCTTACGTCTTTTCCTTGCATCTTTTCATCACTCTAAGTAGGCGGGATTAAGACACAAGGAAAAGATGCAAGAGGGTAAATGTAGAAATGAATATGTACCTCATATTTGTTGGCGGTTCAGAGGAGATCAGAAAGTCAAAGATGGAGTAAAAAAGTCTCTCCTGAAAGAGTGTGGAGCAGTTGCTGATAAAATAATGAAGCAGGAGGGTTTTGTTTTCCAGAGCAGAGAAAACACCAAACTGCTGAGATTGATTCCATGCACGTACAGATCACATGTGCACCAATCACCACAACAAAGCAGCCACTGCTATCATGGAACGCTCTGCACCAATCAAATTGCAGAAAATACAAATTAATGCTTTCTTTGGCCGTCAGAAATGAAATGCATGATGAGAACATATTCACTTCTGTATTACAAGTGAAATCCAGCAGCATGAAAGGATGAACACCTGCCGTCCTGTGATTGGCTAAGAAAAGGGGCTCAGGAGCCCCCACCCCCACCCCCTTCTCTCTATAGGCAGCCTTATCACTGCCTGCAGGACTGATGCCATTAACCTGCAGCTCACAGGATAACAGAACTTAGATAACATATACACACATGCACACGCACACACACACACACACACACACATACAGGGATAATAGTAATCTCCAGAAGATCTGAACAACAATCAGAAAAGCTCTGAGAGCCTAAAATCTGGTGAAATTATCCTCAGAACATGTGAAAAACACCAGAGAAACATGATGTTAACCTTTGACCTTCCTTGAAATTGAAACCTCGATATTCTTCAAAATGCATTTGTGGTCAAATTTAGATGATGCGTGCATATGTCAGCTCTGAACAATCCGACAAAATCTGATCTCATTTGTCCTGTAGGTGACACTGTGTCAACATGATAAATGCAAATATCCATAACTCAGTGAACATTTTTACACAATTCATCACAAAGTCCTGATATTCAGGCAGGATGCAGGTACAAAGTCATGGAAACCATCAGCCAATCATGTGATCGTCTCTGACTGAATCAGACTCAAACCTCTCAGAACAGAAGCTGTCTGGCTGGAAAGGCTTCAGTCTGTTTATCTTTGTTTTCATTTGAACCTCAGGATTATGTCCTGATGAAAACCAAAACCTGTCAGTATGAGTCAGTAAAAGAATGGTGAGAACATTAAAATAACATTAAAGGACCATACCATCCATTTTATATGTTTGGGCCTAATATATTCAATTTTCATACATGTTACATTACTGATAATCATTTCTCAAAGGATAAAACCATATTTCAGCATTCCTGATATTTTGCAAAATCTCTTAATCTTTCAAAATCAAATATTCAAGCGATACACCCACCTTAAAAATCCATGTTTCTCCTGCTAATAGTTACACAGCCTTATGAAGTCACGGTCCTTTAAATTTTTCCATAAACACAGGTCTTCTTTTGGGACTATATTCCCTGGTGGAGGCATACATTCACTCCATGCTTTTTATTGAGCTTAAACCTGAACACACATCTTGTTGGTGATGATGGATTACCAAGAATGTTTCAAGTATCAACAAGTTGATTTTAATAGCGTACCAGAGTGAACTGAAACCAGTGGAGGTCTGGAAGGTAAGAAAAACAGTTTTAATTCACCGTTCCAGTAGTATGCTTTGGGAAATGATTGTCAGTAATCTTACATGTATGAAAANTTTAATTCACCGTTCCAGTAGTATGCTTTGGGAAATGATTGTCAGTAATCTTACATGTATGAAAATTAAATATATTAGGCTCAAAATGCAAAATGGGTGGTATGGTCCTTTAACATGAAGTGAACAGGTGAGAGTCGTGATGAGTTTACCTTCACTGCAGAATCGGCCCCTGTATTCGGTTTTGGAGCAGTCACAGACCGGCTCTCCGGCCACCACAGAGCACGTACCGCCGTTCTCACACGGGTTCACCGTGCACNTCACAGACCGGCTCTCCGGCCACCACAGAGCACGTACCGCCGTTCTCACACGGGTTCACCGTGCACCAGCCCTCTGACTCCAGTGGCACCCGAAGGCTCCCCAGAAAGAGAGGCTGCGAGTTGCCATATTTGAGGTCAGTAATCATCCCCCTGAAGGGCGGCGCGCTGCGCACCATGGGCAGCGTGAGCGCGCCGCTGTGGATGTCCAGCGGCACTCCACCCAGGAACAGATCGCTGACGATTTTCATGAACTGCCGCTGAGGCCGCACCTCGTCCGCTTTGGCCTGGCCATCCAGCGCCAGCACGGTGCGCAGGTTATACCGGCTCAGCATGGCGAAGTGCCAGCTGCCGTCATCCACCCTCCCGTCAGACACCACGGTGGTCTCAGCGCAGTCGATGCTGAAACGCAGCTGCAGGCGGCCCTCCACCACCGCCAGCTGCAGGAAGTCACAGTAGCCTCCATCGTCAAAGTACAGCAGCAGCGCCTCGGAGGCCTCCGTCTTAAACTGGAAGCTGAGGTCACCGCGGGTGCTGGCATCCCAGCGGAGATAACGCGCCCACTGGCCCGGTGTGCCTAAAAACTCCAGACCTGAACACGTGGTGAGGAACACCTGCAGCCGCACGCAGAAACCCAGGAGATCCATGGCTACACGGAACGGAGACTTCCTGATGTCGGCGGTGTGTGTGGAGTGTTCAGATCTGATCTCAGGAGAGTTTTCACCTGTATCCACAGATTTACAAACAAGTCTCATAAAAATATGTCTTTTGTAGGGAGAAGGGCAGTAGCAGAGTAACAGTCGTTGTAGATAACAGTCTTAAGGCCGATCACATGGACAAATGTCCAGGCTCTGTGGACGGAGTGGGGGGGAGG
>VXCM01004493.1:20944-46700 GCA_014773175.1 Lucifuga dentata | reverse complement strand
AGGAGGGGAGCTTGTTGAAAAGAGGACAGAGAGGTGACAGTGTTCCAATCTGTTTTTTACACTTTAAAGCAGACTGATGGCGCCCGGTCTGATGGGATGGACTCGTGGAACATCCTCCATGATGTCGTCCAGCTGACCTCTCTCACTTCCATCACTGTAAAAACACAGGAAGAACACGCGATAACTTCATCATGTCTGTTAACCACATTATTCTCATCACCAGGACACCTGTTAGTGCATTATGGCTCTATTTCTATGGCTACCAAAAGAAAGAAGTGAAGCTTGTGTTATGCTTGACGCGTCCACGAGGACGCACGGGTCACATAGAAAGACACGCCCTGTCTGCATGGCGCCTTTTTATTCCTGTCAGTGCACATGCCAGGAGTGTAAGTCCATGGGAAAGGTGTGAGAGCAGAGGCTGGTGAACACGGGACGACCCTGAACGAAAGGTGATGACAGAAGACAGGAAATCTCACTGTAGGCGTGACATTTTCATGTCCTCTGCCTGAGTTTTGGATAATTTCAGTTTCACGAGTGGAAATCCTCACAAAGTATAAAACACGTCTGCTGATCACGTTTCTATGTCTGCTCACGTCTGTGTGAACGTCTGGACGGTAAATACTGTAATCACTCAGCCTTTTGCCTCCTCCGTGTGGTTATAGTCACGTTAACGCTTCATATGTGTGCATGTGTGTATGTATGTGTGTGCATGTGTGCATGCGTGTATGTGTGTGTGTGTGGGTGTGTGTGTGTGGGGTTATGTGATGAATGTCTCGGTTGTACAGATTGTATTTGTGATTGAGATCTGATCACAGTGTGAGTCAAAGCATGTCTGCATGTGTTTATAGGTATATACATGTGTCTGTATGTATCTAAACATGTGACTGTGTTCATACTGTCTGTGTGTGTTTATACGTGTCTGTTCAAACGTGTCTGTGTTCCTACACTTGTCTGTCATGTGTCTGTGTCTATACATGTGTCTGTCTATACGCACGTGTATAGACACGTGTCTATACATGTTTGTGTCTATACACAGACACGTGTGTATAGATACATGTGTGTATAGACACGTGTCTATACATGTCTGTGTGTCTATACATGTCTGTCTCTATACATGTCTGTGTCTATACATGTCTGTGTACCTCTATATGTGTCTGTGTGTATATACATGTCTGTCTATACTTGTCTGTGTGTCTATACATGTGTCTATACATGTCTGTGTGGTCTATACATGTCTGTCTATACATGTGTCTAGACATGTGTGTCTATACATGTGTCTGTGTGTATCTGTGTCTGTGTGTATATACACGTATCTGTCTGTACATGTCTGTGTCTATACATGTGTGTGTGTATATCTATATATGTCTATGTCTATACATGTGTGTGTCTATACGTGTCTCTGTGTATCTATGTCTATACATGTGTCTGTCTGTACATGTCTGTGTGTCTATATGTGTGTGTATATCTATACGTGTCTATGCGTCTATACATGTGTGTATCTGTACATGTTTCTGTCTACGTGTGATCAGAACGTGTTCTCTGAAAGGAGACCGTACAGCAGCCAATCAGACGGAGTTAAACAAATGTGTGTGAGCATGCTCACGGTTCATCCTACAGACTTCTTCACACTTAACAAGGCCACGACGGCGACACACACACGATGTGATGCTAATGTTGCCAAAACAGTCGGCCAGCGTTGCTTATGAGGTTACACACTTAAACTTTGAACCAATGTAGACGGCATCCACGTGAACTTAATATGAACTTAATATGTACCTTTATGACAACATAAAGAGGTGTGTGGGGGGNACAACGACACTGGTGAACACCTTTGAAGAGCAACTAGCAGAAGAGGAGTGTAAATATGCACACCTTTATGTTTCCTCCATAACGGATTATAAAGACAAAATGGCTGCCATCCGCATCACGTCAGTGCTAAACACACGCCAGGCTAAGGAATAATAACTGATGTGTTCATCGTTTCTGACCACGACGCAGCGCTACGACACAGAACAGTCAGAAAACTAAAGGTCACATTGAGACATCTGTCTATGAGGAGGTGAAGAGAAAAGGAGGACAAGCACAGGAGTTAGGAGGCTAATCGTATCAGAGCGTGGGATGGAGGGATGTGTGAGGAGGATAGAAAGCATGAAGTGATTCCCAGCCTGCACTTCCTGTTTAATCATGGAACAATTCAGTGAAAAAAAAAAACAAAAAAACTAACCAAACACTTTTCATCTCTGATAGCATCGTCTCATGGTATGTCCTTTACACGTGTGTGCATCAGACTCGTCTCCATGCAGTCATGTTAACGTCTCTCTCTCTCTCTCTCTCTCTCTCTCTCTCTCTCTCTCCTCAACATAACTCTCCATCTTTCTCTGAGGCTATTTTGCTTTTTTTTAACGCAGAATATGAGCTGCATGTTATTTCTCTGTGTGCACGCTGACAGCTGATTGGTCTTTGGCTCGTTAGTAAGAACTCCTATTGGCTGCAGCATGGGATACACGCTGGCTGCATACTTTCTAAATTCTTAATGAGGTCATGGGAATAAACCGCAGGGCATATTCATAAAATCAGGCAGTGACTTGCTGTTGAAGACCTCAGCGCTCGGTGATATTTAATATCATAGTGTTTAAGTTCACAGTGTTCATTTTTTATTAGAAAGCAGATAGACAGAATATAGATATTTCAGCGTGATGACATGTTGAATTTTTACATGGAGGGAACAGAGGCAGCTCTGTTTTTAGGGAGCTGCCTCTGTTCTTTGAAATGGTTCAGCTGTAAGCTAACAGGCTAACAGCTAAAGGTGAAAACGCAACAAATTAGTTTCTCTACCTGAAGCAGAAACACCTGGTGAATACCAAGGAAGTCAGAAGTCACATGAGGAGGAGAGCCAATCAGCTGATTCGATGCAAGACAAACAGGAAGTGATGCTGACTCAGTCAAGCAGAGCTAGCTAACGGTGGAGTGAACTTAATGAAGCGGTGACTTCTTGTTGTGATGTATGAACAGTGTTAGCTTAGCCGCTATGCTAACTTCAGCTGAGTTCTTGTCTTGTGGTGGATTTGGACTTCAGGGCGTATTTAATAATTTCATAGAGGCTATTTAGCTCTGGAGGGAAAATCATAACCTGCCAAAGATCATATCTGATGACATCATCATTTTATTTATGTTTTATAATGACTGAAGACGAGCAGCTAAAGCTAATCTGAGTTATTGTTTACAAACTAAAATATTACAGGATTTAGTTATTTACAGGCAGTCCCCGACTTACG
The DNA here is from genome assembly GCA_014773175.1 of Lucifuga dentata. Taxonomy (NCBI): domain Eukaryota; kingdom Metazoa; phylum Chordata; class Actinopteri; order Ophidiiformes; family Bythitidae; genus Lucifuga; species Lucifuga dentata. The sequence continues at coordinate 43,425 of VXCM01004493.1, read as the reverse complement.
AATGTCTGACTAATCACCGCCATAAAGCCTATTAAATTAAAAATTTGAGTTACATACAATTGTTTCGTAATAACGAACAGCGCACTACTTTACGACACATCAAAACATCGCACATCGTCAGCAGTTCAGTGGTATTATTATGTGTAAGATGTTTTAGTATATCGGGAAGTGTGTCTATAATGTTTCTTATGCATAGAAAGGTAAAATATATAAGCTAGATACGCACCTTATGTAAATGTTCCGACTTAAAGAGCCGTAGGAACGGAACTCCACCGCCGCAGACTGCCTGTATACTTTTACTAAAGGAAAAAAACTACTGTTTCTACTTTTACACTGATTCATTTTTACTCATGTTGGTACAGCTTGTAGTATTTACTTCTAAAATCGCCAAAACAGCATTGTTCGGTATTACATTGTTCATATCATCTAATATCACTATCACAAAAAACCTTCAGATAAAATTAATTATTTGAAGGCGTGGCTGTCTAGGTATAAGTTCAGTCCGTACAGCTGTGATAAAATCCACCCCATCATGTCTTCCTGCTCGCTCTTGCTAATAAAGTTATTATGAGTCAGGAGTGCTGTAAATGGAACGCTGACAGTGACAGCCCACGCTAAACGTTATTATTTTAACCCTTAAATGCATGAGTTTTCCATCCATTCCTATAAACGTCGTTAGAGACCCGTAAATAACGCAACACAAATTGAGCTACAAAGTAAAATATTTTATTAAGGATAACAAACCCACACAAAAAAAAGCACTTTCTGCCATATTATATTTTTAAATGACTTATAGATCCGTCATCACAGCGATGCTGCTCTGCACGACGCTGCAGCAGTAAGCTAGCAGCATAGCTACAACAGCTTCTTCTGCTAGTTTCAGCGTTCGTTCATCATATCAGTGATGCTACAGCGCCACCTAAGGGCCAAAGTTGAAAACAACTATTACCAGCTGCCTGAACACCAGGAAAAAAAAAAAAAAAANAAAAAAAAAAAAAAAAGCTACATACATCGGGTCCATAGCGACCCTCTACACTTTTTAGCAAAAAACATTAGAAAAACAAATATTTTCATCAATTTTGACAAACTGAAACCATAAAACTGTTAAAAACAAAGAGGTTGAGGAATACCAGGAGGCTGAGGGCTTAATAGAATAGAATGAATGAATTAGAGGTGTGGTAACATGGTCCCAGGTCGCTAAAGACCCGTCCTATGCATGTAAGGGTTAAAAACGGATGAATCTTGTCATGGACCAAAGAGGAAACATGAACCACCAAATGACCCGCCTATTGAGAGCCAATCACGGTGCAGGAAGAATCTGGAAAACCACAAGGCTTTTCTAATCCAGGTGTATTCTCCCATCAGGAAGCTCATATTTCTCTAGCCTGGCCAAAGTCTCTGAGTGTAGGACAAAAGGCCAGTGAGCCGAGNCCCCCCCCCCCCCAAGAGCTAATGTACATCTGACTGTTTACACATGCAGACTTGTTCACCATCATTTTCAGTGTACGTGTGTGTGTGCATGCTGGTCTTTTGTTGCCGTGTGTGTGGAGTGTCAGGGGTTAAAAGGCTAAACGACGTGGATCATTGTTCTCAGTGAAAGGCATCTTTGATGAACCCCACAGAGACAAATCCACATACACACACTGACACAAGACAGCGGCACTCCGGATCCTATTAACATCCAGAGGAGGCCGTGTGTGTGTGTGTGTGTGTGTGTGTGTGTGTGTGTGTGTGTGTGTGTGNTGTGTGTGTGTGTGTAAATGCATATAAAAGAAGCCCTCCGGTAGGCCCCTTGTGTTTAAATGGAGGCCACTTGCCAGTAATTTTACAGCAGGTGCCCTGATCATCACACACGCGCACAGACACACACATACACACACACACACATCCAGATGCAGTGACAAAATGTCGTCCACTGTGATCAGATGATATGTGGCTCATATTGCTCAGGATGAGGCCGAAACAAACGTTGCCATTTTATTTCTACTCACTCAAAAATAAAAATAATAAAAGATTTAATTTACTTCATTAGTAATCTGAGCAGGACAGTCAGTGAGACAGTCAGTGAGACAGTAAGGACAGAGGGAGGGAGGGATGTTCCACCTCAATCACTCCCACTCATGCATCACATGAAGCCCAAAGACACCACCCTTCTTGTCGTCTCCCACATCACGTTTCAAACACACACCAGCCACAAACCTGATTTAGCCATATTTTCATTTTTCTATTTTCTAAAGAGTCCTAAATGCGTCTTTACGTCCTCATGGGGTCAAATCGTCTGAGACTCACTCAGCGCTGTGGTGCATTCAGACATACTGACAAAACTGACAAAAAATAACTCTGAAAAGGGTTTTCATTGTGAGTTGATGTGTGTGTTAATTCTCATTAGAATCATTTTGTATACATTACACACTCACAGAACAGCAATGTGCTTTTTTTTTTTTTTTTTTNTTTTTTTTTTTTTACAAAATATGCTCATCAGTCATTGCAGTCAGAGCTTATAACTTCATGTCAACCAGCCATTTTTATGCTCTATTTATGGAGAAGCTGCTGCTGGTTGTTACTATAAAATGATCCTGAAAATAAAATATAATTCCTGGGTGTGAAAAATTATTTATTGTTATCAATCACCGTTTCTGTCCACCTCATTTACACCAGTACAAGCAACCAAACAGACCAACCAAGACGAGATCAATGGCGAATGGTGGGGGATGGGAGGGTGTGTTAGTGGGTTTTGGTGTGTTAGTGTGTTTTGGTACAGTATGTTAGTGTGGTTTGGTGTGTTAGTGTGTTTTGGTGTGTTAGTGGGTTTTATTTTGGCGACGGGTGCAGCGTGGGCACACTGATGGTATCCAGCAACTCTGCAGGCAAGACACGCCTTCTGAGGCTCCGAGCTTCTGCTGCAGCACCCTGCATGGCATTACATCACCCAGCTAGAGCACGCACACACACACACACATGCACGCACACACACACAGAGCAAGCTGTGCCCTGCATACACACCCTGACACAACACCACCCATACAGTAACACACACACACACACACACACACTGACATTTGTATGTATCATGTCAACACCTGCACACACACACACACCATAGCAGTGTCTGAATACACACTTCATTATATCACAAACACACACAGAGACAGCCTGTTCTGTCACACCACAAACATCACTTTCTGATCATTTTTGCTTTATTATTATTATTGTTATTATTATTATTATTAGTAGTAGTAGTAGTATTATTATTATTATTGGCGAGTTTTAACATAAAACAGAGTGTCCGGTTAATCTTACAACAGAAATTGACCGTTAAAAGAAAAAAAAAAAAAAANCACACACACACACATAAATATATATATATATATATATAGTGGATTACAAGATTTTATAGGTATTTTAAAGACAGTTCTTTTTTTTATTAACCTGGGTAATTGAGAAATAATTACAACAAATGGAGATATATTTTTCTATTTTGTCATCTTTCTATTTTGATTAAAGGTTATACATGTCGTAATTTGGCATTATAAATGCAGCATTTTCTGCTTATTAATTTAACAAATCTTTGAAAAGGAAAAGCAAAGATTTGGAGGTGAAAATGAACAGAAAAGATGTTTCGGTAAAATGCGCGTTAATGTCGGAGTCTGTTTCCCTCAGAGTCATTTGATTTGTTAATCTGCTGCCAACAAGGAAAAAAAAACAAAAAAAAAACAGGACAGCCAAATTACCCAAAACACCCTCAACCCCACCCAACACCCCCACCTCAATCACCCACCACAACCACCCAAAAACAAAGAAAAAAAAAAAAAGGAAGCAGGAATGAAACACGGAGGATTAAAACATTCTGCAGGAAAGCGCAGCCGCATACAAAATAACATCAATTTATTCTGATTGCTGATTCGTTATCAATAACATGTTCAAGCGTTTTACCTGCCATATTTCCTATTTTAATCCAGCCGATCATCTTGCCCTCACTGCAGCAAAATGCTAATTTAGCTGCAGTGAAAAACGATCACCGTGTGTTTAATGCAAATGATAAATTGTTTTCGTTGTGAAATGATGTCACGTCTTTTTTTAAATGTGTTTATTTATTTGATTTTTTTCAGGGAGCAGGTGATGGAGCATCTTTAGGCCCTTTGCGGGGAAACAGACGCATTCTCCCGCTGGGTCACGCCCATCCACAGCCGCTTTCAGAAAGCTTATTAGGAATTTCCTGCAGAAATGAAGAATCATCTAATTCTATTAACTCTTCAAATCCGACACATGAAATCTGCTGCAGCAAAGGAAACAGTCTGTGTTAGGCCGCAGTACATTCACACCGGCGTGCACTTTAGTCCATCAGCAGAAGCGCGGGCAGGTGATCTAAATTTAAGGAAAAGGTAGAAACATTAAATAATAAAAAAGTTTTTTTTTTTAAAGGCCTAAACAGGCTACATCACTTCTTATTTTGCGCCATAACGCGTTTTACCGCATCACGTTGCGGCCTTTTTTCTGCCATGAAAACTGCAAAATTTTTCTCAGTAATTTTGGAAATCCAACATCCATCAGAATGTACGTGAGTAAACGCAAAACGGCCAATTTTCTTAAAGATTGTAATTATGAAGCGGATATGAAAAAGGCCCAGCCGCTCATCAGATGTGCTGCTGAAGAAAAAAGTTTGCATGATGAAATGTTTTGCAGCGGATCTGAGGCGACATGTCGCCGCGGCCGCCATTTCAATCTCCAGGGAACCGAAAGAATCCTGATAAGAATCCTTCACATCTCATTTTCCACCTCCGACATTCTCATGCTGCCTTTTAAATTCCGACATATTAACTCATACGTCTATGATTTATGTCGATGAATTTTTACTATTTTGTGAAGATGATTTGAGGTCATTTTAATTTTTAACCTTTCATCCTTTTTGTGTTTTCAGCGCAGAAAACGGCTCAACGCGCTCAAATAAGGAGAAAATGTGTCAGAAAAGAGGAGAGACGCGGACGAAAGCAGACTGAAGGAGGAGTGGAAATGCTGCTGCGTGGAGTCCGTCCACGCACTCAGAAGGTCATGTATCAAACTACACAAAGATCCACTTCATCCAAAGCTGCGTCCATATTTACAGGGTTTGTGTGTGTGTGTGTGTGTGTGTGTGTGTGTGTGTGTGTGAGCTCGGCCTGTTTACCGTGACGCTGCAGAGGAGAACAATAGTTGGACATCGGACACCTGCCGACCAATTTATTATTTATTCATAATCAGAAAGAAACGCTGCCTGTCGCACTTTATCTTTATTCTTCATTTTATTCGGTTGATGCTTGTCACCTTTTACTCAAATAAAAAAAATACATATTTAAAATAAATCTGAATAATATCATATTAATTAATAATCTAATAATTTTTTTTCCTGAGGGCAGCGGAGTGTCTCCGAGCTGCTGAGAATTTACAGGCCGACAAACAGCGCATAAATCCCGCTGATGCTCCGCGGAGACCCGCACCTGCTCCGGCTCGCTGCCTTCACCGTCCCGGTGCGCACAAACACCGAGCCTGCTTCGTGTCCAGAAAGGTGGAAGTTCGGTGAAACCTGCGCGCAAAGGCTGAAACTGACGTTTCCTCCGCGGTTCGCCGCGTTTCTTGTGTCAGAAATGACATTAGGACGCGTTAACAGCGCGCAAACAGGACGGAGAGGTTTGCGTAAAAACACTTACAGACTGGCAGATCCGCTGGATCAAAGCGCCGCTAAACTCCACAGACAGCTGCAAAATTCCGTTAAAAGCAGCGGGGTGGCGCGGAGATCCAGGCGGTACCGGGCTGCTTCACCGTCCCTTACCGGTGCGTCCACCACGGTGCAGCATACGCACACAGCCGCGGCTCCGCGCGACTGGCAGCAGCTGCGGGCAGGAGACGCGCGCACACATACGCGCACGCACGCACACACCCGCCACACAAGCCGCTCGGGTCCGCCCTCTACTCAGCACCAGCACGCGCTATTTAAAGGCACAGCACATGCACACGCACACACGCACACTTTATATTCCATAAGCGGAAGAAGCTCCAATTTTCATACGTGTAACAAATGCTTCGGAGTGTGAAGTGACTCTTATGTCATGTGACATGTGATGGACGCTGCTGTGTCCCACAGTGCAACCCAAAATTTAACGACTCAGCTGGAAAAAAGTGTCTGGATTCTTGCACTATTACGAATGTTAACTTTTTGTAATAAACTAATTCATGTGACGATGTTCACCAAGTCAAAATTTCACAAACAGAAAGTAAACTGTGTTTTCTCAAGACTGACTGATTGATTTTTCATTGATTAATTGATTTAGCACTGTCCCTAGGTTCAGCGGAATTCAAATGGATTGTAATTTGATTAGTAATTTGTCTAGTAAAATGCACCATTAAAGAGCAATACTAGCTGAAATGATAATGTAATAAATTGCTTATCGTAATCTTTATTCTCTGCTGTGACACAAAGATTATAAAACCTTTATTATTGCTTATTTACAGTATGATGCATACGACTAATAAATTTATGATTAGCCGATTTACTGCAAACTAACACACTGACTACAGCTTAATATAGCGAATAAATACTTACACAATAATAGTAATAATATAATGATAATAGTACATGTACCACACATTTTTCTGTCATGTTAGTTATAATGTTACTTTAATGAATTTTCTTGCTAAATACTGAGTTGAACAGTATTTTGTAGTATTATTTACCGTGAAGTATTTTTCTCAGTAATACCATTTAAAGGGGAGTATTTTTGATAGTATTTACCATTTATGTGTTTTACGGTTGGGAGCTGGTTTTTCCCAGGAGGAATGAATGCAGCAGCATGCGTGGAGCTGCATGGCGCTGCAGATTCTTCATGTCCAGTTTATGATACAACAACCTTAAAATTCAGTGTTTCACCAGCTAAAATGTAGACAAGATTATATAAGGGGTGGTAATTTTAATTTTTTGATAAAAGTTTTCTTTTGTTTTCTCCTGATATTCCCTGGCAGAAACAGATTTTATTTTGAGCAGCTCTGTGTTGAATCTGTGTTGAAATGCTATAATTATGTTACTTGGACAAAACATTTAATAGAAGTTTGTTTTCTGTGATGGATTATTGATCTCAGCATGTTTCAAGTCTGAAGAAGTTGATTTTTATAACATACTGGAATGAACTGGAACCAATGACAGTGTAGAAGGTAGGAAAAACAATTCTAATATTTACGAAAACAGTTGGTGGTTATGTAACATGGTTGCAGGTTGTATTTAATGGGCTCCAGCAAGAAAAATCACTGTGTGCTCTTTTAAAGCTCTGTGTGAAGCTGCACCTGATCAGAGTCTGCAGTTCCTCCTGTGGTGCCAAACTGGTGGTGTGTGCTCAGATCAATCACACACATTTGATCTGATCAATCACGTGTGTGATCAGATCAATTATCTTGATCAATGATGTTGTGTTGCTCAGTACTCAAAAGCAGTTTACTTTCACAGGTGAAATAGTTTGATGCAGGAGTTTCATTTCAGCAGAAAAATAATAAAGTGAAGTGTACTTTTTTTAACGTTAAATGCACAACAGATATGTAATTTGATTCCAGGTGAGGGTACGTCGCTGCAGGTGATCCAGGAAGTTCGGAGCTGTAAACATCAGCAGGATATTAGTGGAGGAGAGGAAAAAACAGTTTGGTTTGTAAAAAAGACTAGTGCAGTGCCTGTTCAAAACATGCTTGTTCTGATTGTGCCGGACTTCATAGCGTGGACTTTATAATTTAGTTCTGCACGTCCTCGTGAGCTAGCTTTGTTTGCTGTACGGGGTCGGGTTGAGTCCGTGGAATTGGACCAGTGCATATCCTTCCAGGCTGACTGCTTTTTTACCGGCAGCACAGCTCAATTTGAGAACCACTCATCCAAACAACTTCACACGTGACACTGCACGTCCTTGGGNACAGCTCAATTTGAGAACCACTCATCCAAACAACTTCACACGTGACACTGCACGTCCTTGGGTCCTGCGTAATAAACCTGCTGAATATCAGCTTCATAAAGTGCCGGGTTCTAGAGATGTTGGTGCCACAGACAGAGAAACTGAAATTATAATAAGATAAGACTTGAGATGAGAGTTAAAGCTCAGCGTTGGTTCTTCCTCTTTAATGGACCCTCACACAGTTCCACGTCTGACCATGAAATGAAAGGTTTAAACAGGGTGGAACCCTCAAAGAGGGACTACTATTCTGAGAAAAACTCCGAAATTTGCACGTTTTTTCTTGCAAATTTATGAGTTTTGAAACTCACACATTTCTGAGATTATTTCAGAGAAATAGTGAGTAAAGAGAACATGCTCACAATCATGCCTGCAGCAAACAACCTTATTAAATTATACTTCTCCATTGGATTTAGTAATAAAGAAATACTTGTGCTTTTAGCCCAAAATCATGGAATTATCATCAGCATACAGACTTTGCTGTGAACTTATTCAGGAGAAAACACACTGATTTGGATGAAGCAAGAGCCTTTTTTCATCAAGAACTTCAGCACAAGGTCTTGATGAAAAAAGTGGACAATTGCAGGATGTTGCTGGTTATGTTTACGGACAATTCAAAAGTGATTTGCGGTACATCAGGACACAGTAAGACGGCTAATCAAATGAATTGATCTGCTGCAACTTTTCACAACAGTGTAGTATTCAAATTCAACATGTGGAGACAACTGGTGTTCCACTTGTTACATCCTACATTGCTGGAAACAACTCTGAGTTTTTAAACGCGTAAATTTGTGAGTTTTTTCACATTTTTTTTTAAATCAGAATGTTTCTCAGACTGTTCACCTGAAAGGGTCATTTTTTATGTTTTTTGCATATGTTACACAGCTGTACATTTTGCAAACACAGTTAACTTTTTTTAAAATTTAATTATGTTTTCTTCCTGATTGTAATTTTTGTGATTGTTTTTCTGATTGTAGTTGTTTGAATTTAGTCATTCCAACAAGCATTCACCATCGCAACAGTTTATCCTTCTGCTACTGACTGCTTCCTTGAGTTTAGTGAACTTTTTTATGTTTCTGAAGAAACCTGGTTGTGTTTTTTTCCCCATCTGTTCCGGCCCTAATATGCCATTGTACCTCTCTCTTTTTTCTCCTCTCTCTCTCTCTCTCTCTCTCTCTCTCTCTCTGGTTATTTATCCTGTCAGCATGAGGATGAACAGGCTTCTGTATCTTCCTGCTAATATGCTTGCTGTGTCTCTTCCTTTCTGCCTGATGGCTTTTATCTCTCCTCAAACAGGTTTGTCACTTTTCTCCAACAAGACCATTTTCTCAAGCTTTTCTGATTCAAACATTATTATAGAGAAACATCATATCTTACAAATATGAGAAACATCATATCTTATATACATAGACATATATATGTATATAAGATATATGTTACATATATCATATACATATATATAAGATAATATATATGTTACATATATGTATATATGTATATGTTATATATATATGTTATATATATATATATACATATATATATAACATATACAGAGAAACATCATATCTTACAAATAAACAAACTAATTCTGCTAAAACTGCTAATGCTGTAACATGGGAGCTGCAGGAGGAGGAGCCAGATACAGATAATCCAGCAGGGAGATAATAATAATAATAATAATAATAATAATAATAATAATAATAATAATAACAATAATAATAATAATNAATAATAATAATAATAATAATAATAATAATAATAATAATAATAATAACAATAATAATAATAATAATAGCAACACAGGACAGAATTAAAAGCAAACTAAAATGTAACAGGACACCATGAACACAGGATGTAAAGATAGTACATAACAATAAATAAGAAATGACAAGAGCAGGAGGAGAAAGAGACGCATTCAGATTCAATCAATCAGGCGCATCAGAGAGTAGGCCGATTTAAACGGATGAGTTTTAAAGGAGAATTCCTGTGATTTTGCATGCTTGAGCCCAATATGTCAGGGCAGACGTTGAAACTGATAGCTCATGCTTCGTGCCTGTGGGTGGCAGTGTGACTGCTGCAGGGCAGCCAACAACTGCAGGAGCGGCACTGCCAGCTGAACGTCTGTAGCCCTGGAAAGCAGCTGGACAACTGCAGGGTCAACGAGTGGCTGGATGACTGCAGCAAAGCTGAGTGGAGGCTCGTGGCCCGCAGCATGGTGGCTGGACAGCTGTTAGCTCGGACGGCGGTGAGACCACTGTGGGCGTGACCAGCAGCAAACTGAAGCTCTGTTACTGGTCAGTAACTGGATGACTGCAAGGTCGACTGATGGATGGACACCTGCTGCAGAGATGAAGAGCGGCCCAGAAAGACAGAGGAGGGGTGGCTGTAGGAATTCCAGGTGGAGACATGGGTGGAGATGCAAGTAAGGGCTTACCAGAAGAGATAAGACGCTAGTTAGCAGAGACATGATTGGCTAGTGGAGACAGCAAGAAGTACAGAAAAACAAGAGCCTGACAAAATTCCTCTTCTTTAATCAAACAATGAACACCGGCTCTTCCTTTATAAACCTGTCCTATGAAACTCTAAACTCATGATATGAAAATATATGTCAAACACCGTACAGTGGGAAAGCTGGAACAGCAATTTTTCTACTATTATGCGATAATAACAACAACAATGACAACAATAAGTAATAAGAAATGCATTTTATTGCTGGAAGCTGCTGTGTCATGTGTTATGGAACAGTGTGATGTTTTAATAAAAAAAGACTTTGTGTTGTTTATATTCCATAACTGGTTTTAAGTAGTTGCCTGTTTTGGTTCTAGATTGGCAGCAGAATGTTCTTAGTGGGTTAGTGGATGGTTTCTTAGTGGGTCTTAGCTGGTTGCAAGGATGTTAAGTGTAGTTTGCTTGATTGCACGAGTGTTTGGCGTGGTTGCTAATATGCTACTATGCAGTCTTTTGTGTGTTGCTATATGGAAGCTAACTAGGTGGTTGCGGTGTTGTAGGTTGCTTCATTGATTTAAAAGGGGTTAAATGTGGCTAAAGTTGTTGCTCTGTGATGCTAGGATGTTTCTTGGTGATTTCTAGGGTGTTGCAATGTTTAATGTGTCAGATGAAATTTTAATGTTGTTCAGGGTCATTGCAAAGTTGTTTAGCATGAATTGTGTTGAACTGGAACTAGGCGTTTGCCAGGTGGTTGTGTGTTTTAGGCAGTTTCTATTATGTAAAATGTGGTTACCAAGTTGTTGCTGAGTGGCTGCTAAACTGCTAAAAAGCAGTTTACATCAGAGATGGTAATTGGTGTTCGGTGAGGTTGTTGTGTATTTTCCAAGCCAAAGTTCAATTTTAGCATTTTTCAGTGACAGTATTCATTCAGTCTGAAACGTGTAGCATTCCCTCATGACACCCTTATCATGGAATACCCATTGTGCCAAAAATAAAATAAATAAAAGAATAAATGTGGAAATATAAAGAAATTAAAGAATACATAAAAGAATAAAATTATGAGTATTTTTATTTATGTTCACATTTACTTGTTCATTTATTTCTGTATTTATATATATATTCATTTTCTCATTTAAATTTCTGTATTTATTTCCTTATATTTTTTTAAAAATGTTTCTGTTTATTTAATATATAGTTTCATTTATTAGTTTTTATATTTTTTCCATATTCTTTTCCATGTTATTTTCTGTATTTATTCTTCTATATTTTTCTTCTATTCTTTTCCTTGTGGGCCAAGCTGTCAATCACCTGGCTGTGGGCGGGCCTTCCTTCCTACCTGACTTGCTGCAGGAAGCTGACAAAGGAACTCTGACAACATCAAAACAAATTTTTAATTCAGCGTTATTTTAATCAGCCGACCATATATTTGAAATCTAAGCAGCCACTTTCTCGCGTGAAACAAATCTCAAAACTTAATTTGGTGACAGCTATTCTGAAGCGTCAACTCTTTCCCCGACCCAATGAGGGAGAAGTCTCATCGCTTTATGAGGCTTCATCATCTCTACCATTCAGATGACCAGATAAATAACGCAAAATAAGCTTAAAAAGTTATCTCCATTAACATTGTACCCCTGAAACACAATTTCATAACACTTTCAGAAGTAGCTACATTACTAAAGTGAAATTTCTGCTCTTACTGGTGCATGCATCCTGTTGTTCACATTTGCGGTGTTGTTTTGCGAGGGTTACGTAACACGTTTACGAGAGGCTTCTGTTGTGTTTGTGTTGTGACGATTTTAGTCAAGTATTTTAATACAATTTAGTACAATTTTACTTGTAACAAAGTCATTTTTTTAAATAACATATCCCCACTTTTACTAAAGTACAGCTTTTAGGTACTTTATCCACCACTGGTGAAATTAAACATGTCAGGACCTTTATGGATGGAAGATTAATTCTCACATGATATCTGATATCAGCCAGGTGAGACTAAGTAACACAGGAAGTTACATATAATACACGAGGTGAGAGATTGTTTACAGCAACATGGCGAGCAAGGGTCAGTTACATAGCAGCGTCTCTCACGGTGGCGTTCTGTCTGCTTATCTCGTCTTCGACACGGTTGGAAAGTAGAGCTCTAATTTCTGCATCAGACCAATTTCCAGACATATCATCATTCCTGAAAGACGTGCGAGCAAGGCGCAGAATTAAAAGCGTCAGTTCCTCATCTCACGTGATTGGTCTGCACGCTGTACACAAAAACATAGCGTGTCTCTGCTGGTCACGTGACGTGTTTATTCACACGTGTGCCGTGAAGGCAGCGTTACAGAACAGTGACTCCGTGCTGCCTGGTAAGATTACCGGCATTAATTTACAAACATGAAGCTGATGTGTTAAATTACCAGTAAATGAACAGAAGAAGATGCATGTCTGAAAGGTTTTTTTGTTTTTTTTTTATGTAAAATGCTAAAACTCTCATATTTTCACAATGTATGTTAAAGAAGAATAAAACCATGTAACTTCTGATCACTGCAGGCCAAAACAGATCAGATCTGAAAGCAAAATCAACAATAAAACGCAACATATTACAGGATAAATGTTTGCATCCAAAGTGCTGCACACAGCTGTTAGTTCATATTTAGTACTGAAAGCTTTAAAGGAGCATATCGGTGGTTTTACATGCTTGAGCCCAATAAATACAACCTGCATACATGTTACGTTGCTGCCAACCATTTTCTAAAACATCCTACCGGAGCGGTAAATATTACAATTGTTTTTCCTACCTTCCAGACTGTCATTGGTTTCAGTTTATTCCAGTAAGATATAAAAATCAACTTGTAGAGACTTAAAATGTACTGGAGGTAAGTAATCCCTCACAGGGAACCTTCTTTTTTATTAAAATTTGTTAATTTAGCCAATCCAACACAGAGCGATCCGAATGTATGTCTCCACCAGGGAATATAGTCCCAGGAGAAGGTGACTTTTGCCGAGAAATTAAAATGCTTTCTACAATTATACGCAAGTGTTTGCAGGAAAAACAGTGAATATTTAGGTGGGTCACCTGAGCATTTGATATGAGGAAATTTGACAAAATAACAGGAAAACTAAAATTTAAATATTGTTTCATGTTTTGGAAAATGGTTGTCAGTAATGCGACGTAATGGGCTTAAACATTTAAAATCAAGGGTATGGTCATTTAAAGGGCTGCTGGCAGTGTTCTGATGTGTCAGCAAAGAGAATCACAGTCCAGGCGTCTAAGAGCTATTAGCATCTCCTGAGTCTGGAACATAAAAGCCGTTCCAGCTTTCATCCTCACACCTGTAGAGAGCCTTTTAGCGTGTAGAAACTGACCTTATGACACCCAGGACACGTGTTAACAGCACCACAAAGCTGTGAAATAAAGACTGTGAAATGCCCACATCATCACGTGCAAACATGGAGGAATATGTGAACACGTGACACTTTTCAAACTCGAGAGAGAGCTCCTTTAACATAAAACATTCAAAGAAATACACACTAAATATTCTTTTCTTTCCTGGACACAAACCGGAGCATCTAAGAATTAACTGTTTATGAATTGTGAATTTGTAAAAAGATATTTTAGGATGACATTTTCTTTTTAATTGTTATTGAAATGTTACTGCATGGTTTGCAATATATATATATATATATTTTTTTTTTTTTTTNTTTTTTTTTTTTTTTGTTTTTTTACTAATTTTACTGCATTTATTACCTTTCAAAGTCATTAACAGTTTTTTTTTTAAATTTGAATAAGTTTGGTATAACATTAACCACTGAGCCAAGGAACTAGTGGTTAGTTTTGGTACAGATCCATGATTTTTCAAAATTGTTATTTAACATGTTGTCAGTAAGGGCAAATATCCACGTTCCTTCATTCATAAACGTCTGTTACAGCATCTTTTATTGTTTATCTTTAAAGAGGTGTTACTACAGTCTTTCCTTATTTACATGACAGAAGGTGATTCATAAAACACACTGGCACACTAAAATGAAGATGAGTTAGTCTGACGGTAAATTTCATCATGTGAAATCTGATGATGTTTAAAACTGCATTTGTCTCATGTGTTAGTGATCAATAACTTTGATAGATAAAAACACTCAGCTGATCAGTTTATTTAAATGGAGAGTTTTGATCTGACCTCACACACATTCTAGTGGCACTGAGCCTCTTCATCATCATCATCATCATCATCATCATCGTCTCAGCAGGTGAAATGTTAATGACTTTAATATGTGTGCATTCTAATGTCCCTGTGTATCTGCTGTAAAATAGCGTCTACGAGCGGGAAAAGTAGGAGAATCCTGCAGGTACGCTGAAATGTCTGTTAAGTGCTAATCCTGATGGACAGCAGATGGTGTTTTTTGACAAGCTTACAAGTGTAAGTTGTGTTACAAACTTAGAAGATTATCTTTTACTGGTGGCTAATTGCTAAGCTAGCATGTGGATTTCCTGTCTGTGTGAGGAGATGATTCCTGTGTGAGACTCCAGCACATGGAGTGGAGATTCCACCAGTTTATACAGCGAGTTTGGGTTTCTTTTTATTTTGCAACTGGACTATAAAACGTGTGTATAATGAAGTTCTAACACAAACAATGTGCTAGAACACATATCGCAAACTAAAGGCTCACGGGCCACATCCGGCCCATGGTACAATTATATCTGGGCTGCGAGGTAATATCTAATTTCTATAATATCTGGCCCACTGGTATATAGCATGCACATTACAAATACTACAAATCCCAGAATGCACTGCAACAAGTACCAGCTCCCTTCCTCTTCATGCCCATCCAGTCATTTTTAATGAACTTTAAGCTAGCCCATGGGAGAAATGCCAAAGGACAGGTGGATCTGAAAACAGGCTTTCAGCACAGGAGGAGTTAGAGAAGCTGTTTACTGTCATTAGAGATAAACCTGTTAGCCTGTATTAGCAGAGCTGATGTGGCCATAATTAACGAGGCATGATCACATTTAAAATATTATTCTCATTTTGCTTGTTGGTGTTAATGAAAAACAAAGAGTGATTTTAGATTTCCTTTGAGAAAAATTAGCTTTCTGGCTGTTTTTGATGCCTATGATTGGAAATGAGTCAGAAACACTGCTGGCAGAGAAGAAGACATAAAAAAAAGGTTATTTATTTTGAATTTGATGTGTCATTTGTCTGTTTTTTTCCACACCTCTGGTTTATTCTGAATTCTATAGATGTCTTGGTGATGAAACTGAAGTTCATATTAGTGTATGAATAATTAGTTATAACCTCTGATGAAAACGAGGCTAATTTAAGTCTGTTTTATTAAAGGCTGACCCTGTTTGGCCTCGGCTTGGACCCCGTTTTTAGTTTTGACCCCTCTGTGATTGAGTTTGACAGCCTGTGTTAGAAGTTTGTTTCAGTAGCTTAGCACACGTGATACTCATGTTCTCTGATCCTGTGTGAGTTTTGTGTTTTTATAGTTGAAGTTGAGGATTTTCCGCTGCCGTTGTCTTTGCATACAGTGATTATTTTGCACACATCTTTGGTATTTTCAGCGTGTTAGTTCATATGATAAGTGGATACTTAGTGTATAGTTTTGAGCTGATATTTTTGTATAATACACACATTGGTGTGTGTGTGTGTGTGTGTGTGTGTGTTACACTGGTTTTGAGTAAGTTAAGTGTAAGTGAAGTGTAACGGCGTGTAGCTGGGTTCATTTGGAGTTGGAGGAAACAAATTTAAAAGTTTTTGTTGATATCTTCACTTTTCTGTCCATTCTCATTGCCAACTAAATTAATGCTGTTTATTCTTTAAACACTCAGGGAATAAAGATCCTTAAGTCATGGTCTGTGTGCAGTGATGTTTATTTTCCACACACCACACGTGCCTTCCGTGTGTTGGGACTCTCGGTAGCGTGTGCATCTCTTATCTCTCTTAGTGTTAGTCTGTTAAAACCCGGAGCTTTAAATCAGAGTTTATGTTTCTTTGCTGGTTTAACGTGTCAGTTTCTCTGTAACAGCTGATGAATCAGGAGAAATCAGAAGCAGCTCATTAACACGTGATCTTCATGTTTACCTGAAACACGCCTGATAACGTGTAGGTAACACGACAACACTGCTGATCAACATAGTGAAGCTTCAGTTTTCATGCTGCTGATTGAATGTAGTTAGTGTGAGTTTTATCAATTATCAGAGGATGATCAGAAATCACCCAGACAGACAGACAGGCACAGACAGACAGGTATACATACCAACACACACACACACACACACACACACACACACAGAAAAGGCTGTAAAACTTGAGCTGGTCTACAAAGAGGCTCTGCAGGAGGAATGCAGCTTGGATTTGTGCTGTGGCGCTGATGACAGGAACAGGAAGCAGGTGTGGCCTCAGGTGACCAGGTGGGGTGTCAGACTCAGGGGTGACCTCTGGTGGACAGGTGGAGACTAACAGGCTGTGGAATGAAAGAGGGATTCCTGAGAAAAGCCAGCGTGAATAATGAAGAGGTTGAGGTGAAGGTGTGTGCAGCGTGAACACACACGCTCAGGTGAACAGGAAGAGGTATTTCAGGTGTGTGTCAGATGTTTCCTGTGTGTCAAAGACTGACTGGAGCTCCTCTGTGAAGAGAAAGGAGCACACGTGGAAAACGTGATGGAAGCAGAAATCTGAAAAGATGTGATGAAGCTGTGACTCTGAGATGATGCAGAGACGAGTGTCCTTCAGTGAGACAGAGACGGACATTAAAGACGCATATGAAGATGACGATGGTGAAGATAAACTCAGGTTTGACTTGTCTAAGGTGTGTTTCCTCAGGACAGATGACAGCAGAGTCGTATTGATCACATCAGTGTGTTATCTGCTCTGCTTCTCAGTGGATAAGTCACGCCTGCCCTTAGGGAACTCTGTGTGTGTGTGTGGTCCCCCNCCCCCCCCCACACACACACACACACGCATACACACATATTGACATCAGCAGCTTGAACTGACCTGCAGTGTGGAATGATTGAGTATGTAGAGTGATTACACAGCAACGCTAATTCAGTCTGCAAGTCAAAGACTAACAGTGTCACCCTGGATACACACAAACACACATCACACACACACATAATATATACATACACACACATCATATGCACACATATACAGGCACATATCATATACACATCATATACACATACACATACATCATATACACACACATCATATACACACACACATTATACACACACATATATACACACATATCATATACACATACACACATCATATACTGTACATGCTTACATATACACATACACACATCATATATACACACACACATACATCATATACACATCCAAACAAACACACACATACACACACATATCATGTACCCAAACACACACATACACACACATTATATACACATACACACACATCATATGCACACATATACACACACATCATATACGCATGCACACACATCATACACAAATACACACACATCATATGCACACATACACACACACATCATATACACACACATCATATACACACACATATCACACACACATCATATACACACATATCATATACACACATCATATACACATACACACATCATACACACATATACACGCACACATCATATACACAACTTACATATACACACATCATATATATATATATACACACACACATCATATACACATACAAACACACACATACACACACATCATGTACCAAAACACACACATACAAACACATATAAACATATACATATTTACACATATGTCGTATACATATACACACACACACACACAAATACACATATAGTATACACACATATGCACACATACATACACACAGATACACATACAAGTGCATATATATACACACACAGATTTTATTTATGATTTACTTGATTTACACTCTCATGTTTCCGTTTGCTCCACATGCAAACATGACAAAACATTTCCTTCCATTAAAAACCATCATCATCATCATCATCATCATAATCATCAATCATCATCATCATCACACCACTTTGGTCACATGACATAAATAACAAAACAACATATTTTCATTTCTGTTGCTGATTACAGATAATAAATTAAAGGAGATTATATGTTATTCAAAAGACTGAAAAAATGTCATAAATAATATTTAATATATTTATTATTATTATTATTATTATTATTATTATTATGAACAGCTTCATTTGTATTTTAGAGCTTTGAGAACTGAAGCAGAATCTGCCACAACTTCAAAATAATACCTTAAACTAATAATAAAACTCAAAAATAAAGTCCTGATTTCAGCTTTCTGTTCAAGTAAAAGCATCAAAGTATGAAAAGCCGTAACATCGTTTCATATTCACCTTTTCAACATTTATATCATTTTTTACTCATCTAATGTATAATCCTTTAAATTATGTCATCAAACATTTCTTTAAATAATATTTATGAAGCCCTCAAACATTTGCATTAAAACTACAGAATTACAATGTGCATAAAATAACTTTGATTTGACCATGTTTTGTTAAAATCCTTTCAGGCTTTGACTTCATATTGTTTCACTCAGGAAGCATCTGATCCAGAATCACATCTGATCCAGAATCTCGTCTAAAATCTAGAAATATTACCACACAAAGTTCCATTCAGCTTTCATGTTCATTTTCTGTGAAAATAAAACCTTTGATCATAAAATTATTACCATTTATTCTAAGCATTTCAGAAGTTTGTCTCTGCCTGAAAGGCCAAAAATGACCTTTGACCCTCCAGATTTTCATTCTGTCATACAGTTCAAACATCCAAAACACAAGAACATTTGACTGAATGTCGTGATTAATCGCGTTTCGTCTGCACCAAACGTCTGTTCACGCAACAAAAAAGTCATTGTTGGCTGACGAACGAGCTGAATGAGCAAACAAAACCCTAAACCTGCACGCACACGCACGCACGCACACACACACACACATTCTCAGAATGTCTGTGTGCTGTGTGAGGTTTTCTTGTGGGTTGCGTTGCATGTGTGTTTTAGTTGTGTGTGTTAGTGTGTATGTGTTTGTGTGTGTGTGTGTGTGTGTGTGTGTGTGTGTGGGTCGGAGCAGCAGTGGCACTCTGAGAGTTTGGTCCTAAATTTCTGAATGTCAGAGTTTTGCTGTCTTTGGTCATGAGAACAGCAAACCGGCGGTCCGTGTACGACGATATCAGACGCCATTCAGGATAAAAAGCAAAAATTTCAGCAATATCCTCTCAGAACTGTACGTAACAATGTGACATATTCCACCAATCAGGTTTTTTGGCGTAGACTCTTCAGGACGCTCAGCTCTGTCTTTGTCTTTCTGACTCTTGGCACAGACATTGTGAGCGGTTCTGTCTCCGTGTTGCTCGACTGTCAGCTGTGAAATTGGTTGAAGCGTCTCCACAGTTGCGATGTCACACAGGATATGCAGGAAGGCACTTTGACAGANCCCCCCCCACCATAAGAGATGTTTAATCACTGATCAGTTCTCAGTCCGTGTTGCTGTGACTGTATGAGATGCTGTAACCACTAAACAACTGAATGAATCCAAACAGGTGATGATGAAGAGGAAGATAATG
The DNA here is from genome assembly GCA_014773175.1 of Lucifuga dentata. Classification (NCBI taxonomy): domain Eukaryota; kingdom Metazoa; phylum Chordata; class Actinopteri; order Ophidiiformes; family Bythitidae; genus Lucifuga; species Lucifuga dentata. Next base: position 23,442 of record VXCM01004493.1, on the reverse strand, counting down.
ATGATGATGAATAAAGGTCAGATTTGAGCCTCTTCATCTGACACCATGAAGCTGCAGGAAAATCCACAGGAAGTAGCCGTCACTGAGCGCGCTCCGTAACCGTCTGGTCGTCTCTCAGAGTGAGATCAGCTCACCGCACAAGATCTAATCTGGATAATTACACAAATGGCTTCTTCCTGTTGTCATGGAAACCTGGTGAGATTAGATGACCTCCAGGATGGAGGAGATTCAGCCGGTCAGGAAGCAGGTGAAGCTCCTGGACAGGAAACGGTGGAGCTGGATCCCGATGGCATCACGGTTCCCACGGCTCACTGCTGCTCTTTACCAAAAATCAAGACTGCTGCCCCCTGACCTCTGACCTCCATTACTACAGCCTGCAGAGTTCAGATAGGATTTTCCTCTTTCTGTCTCAAATATATCATCAGAATCATTCATTTCTTCATTATCTAAAATGCCTTATATTATAATGTAATATGTTAACATTACATTATGATGTAATCTTAACATTATAGCTAGTATAGATATAATATGTATATAGTCTATACATATTATTATGTATAGAGATATTTTTATTTCCACTTTATTTTATTTCTGCTCACTTATTTACATGGCAGATTTTTTTTTTATCACATCAAGAATATTTATTGTGTGACATTCTTACATTGTATGTTCTAGTCATGTTCTGTCTGTTTGATTCACGTATAACATTATTGTTTCATATCAGCCACGATGGAGAAATCTGTGTGACCCAGAAAATCTCTGAGTCTCTCCAGCAAATATAGAAAATATAATCAAAGAAATAAAATCTGTGATCTGAACTCAAATAGCAACTCAAAAATCAATGCACATTCAGTGAACATTCAAAAAATAATGAGAAGTATGAAAACTTTGAAAAAAGTACAAATATAAAGATTATAATGTATTGAAGTGTGAAGAAAATTTAATACTAAAAAAATAAATAGATTTAATTTACCATTTCAGGAGTCAAAATTAAAGAAAAATATTAAAGATAAAAAAAATCAAATAAATGCACTAAAAACTAAATTAGCTGATGAATATGATTAAAGTTTGGATTAAATCAGTAAATTCTAACTTCTTAAGTAGTAAAAAAGATTTAATAGAATCGGCATCAATGAACAGAAGCTTTACTTCCTGCCTCAGTGGGTCATGTGACATTTGTAGTCAGGCCGCTGAGGTCACGCTGAGGTCACAGGAAGCAGCAGAGTGACACGAGTTCACCGATCAGATCACAACAATCCACCAGCAAACACACACACAACCACACCAAACACACTAAACTGAATTGAAATGTCTTTTTTATGAATTTAAATCTGTTTTTATGAGTTTAAATTCTTGAGAAGCTCTTCGTTGAAGCTGCAGCTCGTTTAGTAAGAATTCTGGCAGCCTGAGAGTAAAAGTAACGAGTCAGCAGACATCAGATGCTGCTAGAGTGAAGCTTATGAATAGTATGGTGTGTGTGTGTGAGAGTTTGACTCATCATAACTGAAAGGAATTTTTTTATTTGTTACAAAATAGCATAAATCCCTGAAAAAGGGGACAAATCAGGATTTTTCAGAATAAGTCGGGTCACTTAAAAAGACCTAAAATACAGATTGCCCCAGGACAAGAGGACGTGTGGTCAGCCTAAACATAACACACGATTCAACCCACTTTACCATAAAACACAGATGGCTGCCACATAACGTACCAGTGCCAAAAAGTTATAACAATCATTAATGCCAATCAACCAATAAACGACCAAAAAAGAATTAATTCTAAAATAAATATGTAATTAAACAAAGTGAGTCTCATCCATCATAGAGGACAACAAAAAGCTGCAAATATGGATTTTTAATAACTGACGAATTAGGAGAAGAAAAAGGCCTCAGAAAAACGAAAGAACATTCAGTCAGAGAATAAAACTGAGTGACCTGAGTGTGTGTCTGTATGTGTGTGTGTGTTTGCGTGTGTTCAGGTAATAAAAGAGGTGACGCACTCACCTGCACCACCTCTTTCAGTACCTGAACACACTAGAACAGAAGCACAGTGACATTTGCTGACATCCATGCTGCAGCCGCCATCTTCCTGCAGCACGCTTTACCTGCAGACAGAAAGGCTGCACCAAGCTCTTGATGCTTCAACTGCCTTTTCTTTTTAACAGGAAAAGTCATTTTGTTTTATTTGAAGTCATCACAGCCATAATATTCTACACAGAATGTTCCTGTTGGAGTGTCTTGGACTGACATTATGACTTCACGCATGGGGTCAGATTCATAAAACACAGTGCCAGATTTAACATGTCGATAAGCAAAAATATCATCACGTTCCCTCATTCATAAATATCTGTCATCAGCATCTTTTATAGTTTACCTTTAAAGAGGTGTTACTACAGTAATTCCTTATTTACATGACAGGAAGTGATTCATAAAACACACTGTCACACTAAAAGGAGTTTCAGTCTGACAGTAAATTTCATCAGGATGAAATCTTGATGTTTT
>VXCM01004493.1:3444-15944 GCA_014773175.1 Lucifuga dentata | reverse complement strand
AAACCTGTTGCTAATGTTAACTAATGGAGGAGTGTTTTAGCTTAAACCTGCTGCTAACATGAACTAATAGAGCGTTTTAGTTTAAACTTGCTGCTAACATTAGCGAGTGGAGTGTTTTAGCTTAAACCTACTGCTAACATTAGCTAGTGGGAGTGTTTTAGCTCAAACCTGCTGCTAATGTTAGCTAGTGGAGTGTTTTAGCTTAAACCTACTAGTAATGTTAGCTCTTGGAATGTTTCAGCTTAAACCTGCTGCTAACGTTAGCTAGATGAATGTTTAAGCTTAAACCTGCTGCTAATGTTTAACATTGGCAGCAGGTTTAAGCTAACACTCCACTAGCTAACATTGTTAGCTAGTAGAGTGTTAGCTTAAATATGCTGCTTAGTTAGTAGTGGGTGAAGTGTTTTAGCTTAAACCTGTTGCTAACATTAGCTAGTAGAGTGTTAGCTTAAACCTGCAGTTAACATTGGCTAGTGGAGTGTTTTAGCTTATGCTAATGTTAGCTCGTGGAGTATTTTAGCTTGAACCTGTTGCTAACAGTAGCTAGTGGAGTATATCATGTGACCATGCTGACCATGACCACGTTGATCTCTAAGATGATGAAGCATGTTAGAGGTGTTGAACACTCAGCCGCAACTTTTCACCAGCACACTTTGTAAACTGAATATCTATATTCCCCCACTACACCTGCTCATTTTAAAGATACTAAATGTTCCACACTGACCATTTTATGAGCTTTTTACCTGGATATAAGACTGCACATACACACACACACACACACTCACACTCAGACACACAGAAACAGAGGAGTTTCTGCTGTTAGACGCACTGAGAAAAGACTCAATTTACCTTCTTTCCACATAAGCATACTTTTTTCTTACAGTTTGTAAACCGTGGCTTCTTAATTCCTATAGTGTAGAAACTGATGTTTTATATGCATGATTAATCGTAAAACAACAAAAGTCAACATCCCTGGTTCACAGAAACATAGGATTTAGTACTTTGTTTAAATTATGAAGAAAGAAAGTTGATGGAGGAAGAAAGAAATGACACGTTTGTAAGACAGGAGAGGCGATCAGATGACAGGTGAGGAGGGAGGAAGGATGAGAAGATTAAGCAAAAAACAGGATCAAGTTTCACCTCCATAAAAGACATGACACACAAATGTGACAAATAACAGCACAAAAAAAAAAAAGATGAAGGATGAAAAGGACAGATAGTGAAGATGTTTGTCTCCATGGTGACAAGGCATTGCTGCTCTTTGATGTTGCAGATGACTGCTCGTGTCTCCATGCGTGCCGGCGTCCTGATCTACTCCACTTCAAAGGCCTGGGCCGGAAGCCAATCAGCAGGCCTAAATGATGCTGTTAGTTATGGAGGACAGTGACCGTACGTTCAAACATCACAAACACGTTTTCAGAACATAGCATCACAATGAGCACAAGAACACGAGTGTATAAATGTGAACTAAAGCCGATAAAAATTACTCAGCTAAACTTCATCTATTTCGCAGTTTAAACACAACACAGTTGAACCAAGGTGCTTTACAGTGAAAGAAAAAGAATGAACAGAAAATAAGATATTACCACAAGCTGAAGAAAATCCACACATAATCAAAAAAGCTTTCAGGGACAGTTAAAGGTCAAAGGGCAAAATTATGTTTTAAGTTGAACTTTGACAGCTTCATCAGAGTAGGACGTGGAATTCCAGCCCTGACTTATTTCTGGATGTGGGTACAGAGAGGAGCTGTTGATCTGAAGATGTCAAGTGTCTGACATCATGGCACAAACACAGGTTCAATTAATCAAGCAAGACCATGTGGTGCTTAGTAAAAAAAAAAAAAAAAANTAAAAAAAAAAAAAAAAAGCAGGAGAAAGCCAGAATCATGGGCTTTGTTCACATTACTGGCCTTAATGTTCTATTCAGATTTTTTTTCAGGTCTGATCTTTGTGTCTTGAAGGTTTACATTCGTGTTTGTACGATATGTGTGTGACATTGGCGTGAACAGACCTTTAAAGGCCACATCCACACATTTAACAAAAACCATCATCCCCATGCACTCATAAACAACAAGAAATGTTAAACAAGAAAAATGGAACCCCGTTCAGCCATTTCTCACACAATTTATTTAAAAGCTGTTTGGTTCTAATATGTTCCTCTAGTTGAGCTTGGATGGAAGCTTCTTCACATATGTGTAACAAATTTGGAATCTCCTCGTCTCTTCACTGACCCCTATTGCTGTTGCAGCCGTCCTCCATATGTATGTTTACTGGGCTGCGAGGTGCCGACACTGAATGATGGCGACAGTAATGTAAGCCAGAGAAGTGAGATGCAGAAACCTACAGGTATTCGGATCAGACCGTTCACACAGCAGAGACCAGATAGGAATCAGATCCAGGGCTACATAAACTGGATTTATGGATTTACACAAGTCTTGATACTCAATTCCAATCTTTTGCTTATATCTGATTTTTTGTACAGCGTATTTTACATTTTCTTTTTTAAGTAGCTCATATCTGTATGTGCAAGCTTTGACCTGTGGCAGCAGGATGCAGCTATGGACATTTCTGAGACGGATGTGAACAAAACACTTCATGGACTAAGATGAGAGAGGTATTTAAAATCTGATCGGCGGGTTAAAACTTTCATATGCAGAGAGAAACATATGAAATGTTGTGTGAGTGTTTATCTCTCCATCAGGACACGTATGTTCATTGGTTAATCACAGAGAAGCGGGTAGAGTTTTGCTGCTGTAACAGGACCCTGTTATCACACACTAACACGTCTATCTGACATAAACACACATCAGTACGTATGTATGTATGTATATACTATATATATATAGATATATATATATATATGTATATCTATATATATATATAGATATATATATAGATATACATATATGTATGTCCTCCATGTTCTCCATTTTCGTTTACAGAGAGTGGCCATCATATTGATGCTTGCATCATTCTTGCGGCTAAGGTGGGACTGGGAAGGAAATTCCCATCTGAGTATTTACACAGCAGTCACATCACCGGATCTCCGATGCGTATCCAATTTATTTCCACATATGCAAGTGGCCCAAAACGGACCTGAGAATATCCAAATTCCATGTGGCTTTTTACCATTTACATCTCCAGGAAGCAAATCTGATACATGTCACACATGAGCAAAAGATCAGAATCAGGTCGCATGTGTAAATGCAGCCTTACTCTATGCTCAAATCTAATGTGATGTAATCAGATTTGCTCTTATCACATCACTCAGAAAAAAAATCTGATGTGTCACATGTAGGGAAATAAATTAGATATGGGCCACTTCAGCCTGTAATGTAAACGCAGCAGTGGTATGGCTGGTTTGATCTGGTTTAAAGTCTTGCTGCAGTCTGAAGCAGCTGAAGGTAGCATGAAGATGCCTGAATAGTTTGCTCATTTCATCATTATCATTCATCCTGACCTTCATCATCATCATTCAGCCTGGCCTTCATCATCATCATTCAGCCTGACCTTCATCATCATCATTCAGCCTGACCTTCATCATCATTATTCAGCCTGACCTTCATCATTATCATTCAGCCTGACCTTCATCATCATCATTCAGCCAGATCTTCATCATTATCATTCAGCTTGGCCTTCATCATCATCATTCAGCCTGACCTTCATCATCATTATTCAGCCTGAACTTCATCATCATTATTCAGCCTGACCTTCGTCATTATCATTCAGCCTGACCTTCATCATCATTCAACCTGACCTTCATCATCATCATTCAGCCAGATCTTCATCATTATCATTCAGCCAGATCTTCATCATCATTTAACCTGACCTTCATCATCATCATTCAGCCAGACCTTCATCATCATCATTCTGCCACATCTTCATCATTATCATTCAGCCAGATCTTCATCATCGTCATTCAGCCTGACCTTCATCATTATCATTCAGCCAGACCTTCATCATCATTTAGCCGTCCTTCATCATCATCATTCAGATAGATCTTCATCATTATCATTTAGCCAGATCTTCATCATCATCATTCAGCCTGACCTTCATCATTATATTCAGCCTGACCTTCATCATTATATTCAGCCTGACCTTCATCATTATCATTCAGCCAGGCTATCATCATCATTCAGCCAGATCTTCATCATTATAATTCAGCCTGACCTTCATCATCATCATTCAACCTAACCTTTATCATTATCATTCAGCCTGACCTTCATCATCATCATTCAGCCAGACCTTCATCATTATCCTTCAGCCTGACCTTCATCATTATCATTCAGCCTAACTTCATCATCGTCAATCAGCTTGACCTTCATCATTATCATTCAGCCAGGCTATCATCATCATTCAGCCAGATCTTCATCATTATAATTCAGCCTGACCTTCATCATCATCATTCAACCTAACCTTTATCATTATCATTCAGCCTGACCTTCATCATCATCATTCAGCCAGACCTTCATCATTATCCTTCAGCCTGACCTTCATCATTATCATTCAGCCTAACTTCATCATCGTCAATCAGCTTGACCTTCATCATTATCATTCAGCCAGGCTATCATCATCATTCAGCCAGATCTTCATCATTATAATTCAGCCTGACCTTCATCATCATCATTCAACCTAACCTTTATCATTATCATTCAGCCTGACCTTCATCATCATCATTCAACCTAACCTTTATCATTATCATTCAGCCTGACCTTCATCATCATCATTCAGCTTGACCTTCATCACTATCATTCAACCTGAGTTCTTAAAACATGTAATATAAAAAAGAATATAGTTAAAAAAAAGGATATAAAATCATCAAACATTTTTTTCCTGGATTTGTTAGAATCAGACAACATGAATATGTTCTTCTTAAGGATTATATAAAGAGAAGCAGTACGTTTCTCTGTGTGGCACAAAAGTCCTGAGCTTACTGGTCGTTTGCTGCTGGTTTAATTTTGGGATCAGTCTGGATGTTACCAGAAAGTCACATGACTGAAATGCTAAATACTGTATGTATCAAAGTCATCTGGTGACATGATGTATGTACATATACCCTTTTACTTCTGCTTCACTCTCAGCTCTCACTTCTTCTGATTTTCACCAGCATCCCTCCAGCTCAGCCAGTCTGGTTTGACGGGGCTGCTAGGAGTGCGNGGGGGGGGGGGGGGCTCCGCTGTCTCCTGCTCAGGGAATAACAATTAGCAGCAATTATGGGAGGTTGCTGAGCGGCTCCCAGCTGTCAGCAGGACACAGAGGAGGCGCCGCTGCTCTCATTTACATGTGAAAGCTTCAATAAGGACACACGGTACTGCGAGTGCTGCGATAATCGGCCGTGAAAAGGCAAAGAGGACGCGGGGGGGAGGAAATTGTGCTGGCGATTTTTCTTTTTTCCAGTGAATCGAAGAGTCGCAGTATGACTTCATACAAACGTTAAGAAGAGGAGAGAAAGGCAGAGAGAGAGAGAGAGAGAGAGAGAGAGAGAGAGAGAGAGAGAGAGAGAATCTGTAAGATCTGCAGTTCTCTTATTATTACTGGTAAGAAATTAATGAAACTGGGCTCATCAGATGAACAGCAGTGCCCTCACATGGCAGTTTGAGGAAATAGAGTTTAGAGGAATTCATTAAATGCTGCAGGGTCGGTCAGGACTTCCTGTGTGGGTGACATTCACACTTTTCATCATTTCTGTGAATGTTATGCAAATGAGATGAAAAGATTAAAGCGCCTCTACTTGGTTAATAATGTGTAATGTGTAATTTGATATTCTTACAGCCTTACCAGTATTGGGGCTACAATGTAATGTACTGATGCTGGGGGAAAGGGGGTCATGGGTCATTAAAATCAAAGATTATCCACTGGAGAGCATGAATGTGCTGAACAAGTTTCATGACAGAAATTGCACAGGATAAGAAAATTGGTTTGGTCTTATCCAGTTTGTCATTTTTAAATAGTGGATTGTGTCAGAAATACTTTTCTGTGAGCTAGATTTCTGGATTATTATCACCATTATAATTTTTCCTTATTGCTTAGCTTATTTGTGACATGTAACAGTAAGTAAAATGGCAAAATGTATATGTGCAGACTAGAATGTACAGAATATACAGAAGCTACATGTAACACAGAGTTTGGATTATCGAGTCGATACAGGACAAATCCTTTATTTTTGATTATACTGGACATTTGCTTGTACATATTTTTCCTTTTTTTGACAATTTTCAATAAAGTTTCATCCTTTTTTTAATAGGACTTTCATGTAGATTATGTACAGAACCTTTGGAAAAGTTGGAATAGTTTACATATTAGCTATGTTGATCAGCATAGCTAATAAAGTGGCCTCATAATAAAGACTGGTAAAAACATCCAATACATGTTTGTTTTAGATAGTTTTGCTACTTTCATTTTAGATAAACTTCATAATGTGTTGCAGTTTAATTCTTTCCAGTGTGTTGTTCTAAAGGGTATAAATCTGATGTTAACTCAACAAAGAGGTGTGCCTCAAGGTTCAGGTTTAGGGCCACTCTTGTTTTAGATTTATTAATGACCGTACATGAATTTTTTTCTGATTGTTGTGCCCAATTTTATGCGGATGATACCATTATATACTAGGGCTGGGAATATTAACGTATTAATTTTTGCAATTAATGTGGACTGTTTAACGCGTTAAAAAAATTAATGCCACTGACACATCCACTTCCTGTGGCTAACGTTATATGCTCATGCCAATTATGGAGAAGGAAAGAGATCAGACTTTTAGATGTAAAGTTTAAAACGTTAGCGATGGCTCTTGTTGCAACCAGACAAACTCAGTCGCTCAGCAGTGTGTCGTTTTAACTTTATTCATCAAAAACATAGAAACAACAACTTCACAGCCTTTTAGTCTCACTTTCACTTTACTGCGATGCTGCGTGTACATTCAAGCTAACGCGACACAAACAGGATCAGTCTTTTCAGAATATGATGAACTTCCTCTTGAACAAAGTTATATTTTCAGAATAAGATGATTTTCCTTAAGAACATGTTAACCTTTCCCAGTTTCCACCTTGTGGCTGAAGCATGAATAACATGCAAACATCTTTTAACATGTCAACCAAGCTAGTTTCTGCTCTGAACTCAATAGAAGTGTTAGTCAACCCAAAAGAAAGTATATCATGAAAATACAGTAAGTGCAACAGATCCATTACAAAATAAAGTTACTTTGTTAATATAAAATAAATCAAATAAATTCAGTCATGAGATCAGGGGGATCAGGACTCTGGTGATCTGGATTTGGTGCATGGAACTTCACAATCTAAATACGTAGACTGTTTATTGCTGTTACTGCTTGTTTATGTGTTGATTTTTGTCTTGGTCTGTTGTATCGTGGGGTTTTAGCCTCTTTGGTGTTTCACAGGTTAAACCACTACACTGGTTATTACTGTCACTACTCGTCTGTGTGTTTTTGTCTTTGTGTTGTTGTTCAGGCGTTTAGCCCTCCTTGATAGAAATTGTTTGTTAGTTTTAAATAAAGCATGATAGGTTGGTCAAGGAGGGCCGGTGAAGGTCACACACTCACACACACTCACCTACGCACTATATATTATCTGTCTGTTGCTAGATTAAATTGCATATATATAAAAAATGGTTGTGCCAATCTTGGCATATACCACAACTATATATGCAGACAAAAAAAAAAAAAAAAATCAATTCAGCCGTTCTCTTGTTTCTGTGACAAACTGAAGAAACAGTTCAATAAAGCAGATAAAACAAGGATTTTAACAGGGAATGAATCTACATTAATTTGGTGATTCAGTGTATAATGATTACAAGTTTACAAGCTTTTGCGATTAATCACAGAAATCTGTGCAATTAATTAGTTAATTTTTTAAATCAATTCACAGCCCTTGTCTTGACTGACCTTTGTCTTATTGAAAATTTTCTTTGTGGACCTTGAAGAATTATATTTGAGTACCCCTGCTTTATACCAAATGTCAGAAAAAAAAAAAAAAAAACCAAACTTGCCACATGTATTTCTTCAACTGGTGAATTCTCCTTACGCTGATGACACAACACAAACAAACCACTACAACTATAGAAATTTCATCCATGAACATGTCTTACTCACATTATTGCCTCAATTGGAGTGCAGATAATTAGAGTATAGATACAGTAATTAATCAGAGTATAGTGATACAATAGATACTGACTGCTTAAGGTTTAATTCAGTATGTCTGACCAGCAAAGCAAACAAAAAGCACAGCTACATAATCAAAACCTCCTGTTTTACCAACCTAAGGCCATCATGAAGACAGCAACAGGACACCACCTAGGCCAACAGAAAGGGACCCCTGGGACCTGAAGCAGAACTATAATCACTCAGTGCAGACCCACAGGGCACAGGGCACCTAAAAAAAAACACCATCAAACTCACGAGTGTGAAGTCCATGCATCACTACTGTTCACAACTATTCCAGGAAGCTTTCACACTGTGCTGGAATGTCACGTGATCAGACTCCATGCTGCAAGGAGCGCGTGGAATCAAATATGTCATTTTACATAAGTCATTTGGAGCTTCCTCCAACGCAAAAATGAAATCAGAGAAGTTGAAAGACTTCTACAGAGGAACATCACGTCCATACTGAATCATGAAAAGTGGTCCAACCCTCATCTGAGCTGCAACAGCAAACACATTCTATTAACATGATGATAAAGAAAAAACTTTTCATCTGAACATTCATCAATACACAGTGTAATAATGGAGGAATTTAGTTGTGTTGCTGCTCTGCCATGAGAGGATGTCCTACAAGAGAAAACACGACACGAAGAAGAAGAAGAAGAAGAAGAAGAAGAAGAAGAAGAAGAAGAAGAAGAAGAAGAAGAAGAAGATCTGCAGAAACATCTAGAAGCTGCTGGAGTTTCTGTTCATGTGTTACTTAGAAATGAAGGAAAACTGATGTGTAAAGTTTGTAAAAGAGCAGCTGATGTTCCATGGTGATTCTGGGAAAATGCTCTGTGGAGTTTTTGTGTCATAATAATGATGATAATGTAATAATCTTTATAGTGTCAGGATTATTGCTGCTGAAGGAGCTTCTAGCCGTTATTAAATACAAGATTTATAAACTTTAACAGCCTGTTATTCATTAAACTATGTGACCAATAAAAGCTGTAAGATTTGTTTGTCATTAGCTCAGACTTTGATGATGGTCAAAACACATTTAATGAGTCATGAATGCTGAAATCAGAGAAATTCCAAAAGGTTTTCAGGTTCCATCCACTGTTGCTGTTTAGTTTTTTATGGAATATTAATGTAAAAATTAGAACTTCACTGACTTACAGACCAGCAGCTTCTTCAATTTCACCACTAATGACTGTTTTTTTTACTGTTTACAAGACAAACATCCATTAAAGGTGGATTCCTGAGTGTGTGTGTGTGTGTGTGTGTGTGTGTGTGTGTGTGTGTGTGTGTGTGTGTGTGTGTGAAATACAGGCTGTAAAAAGCCAAAGTGCTAAAAGCTCCTAACACGTTTTCTGTGTGTGATTTGATTATGACTAATGGAATCCATCATCAGGTATCAGAGGAGAGGCAAAAAGAGAAATAAACGTGTCTGATAACATCTCCTTGACTACACAATCAACAAATGTGTGTGTTTGTGTGTGTTTTTTTCTTCACCCGTCTATATATCAGGGGTGGCAAATTCCTGAGACTTTTGGAGGGCCAAAAATAAAAGAGCCCTATTACTCTGAAGAGCCACCAAGATGCCTTCAACATGCACCCCCCCCCAAAAAAAAAAAAAAAANAAAAAAAAAAAAAAAAACAAGCATCAATACAGATCTCTAACAACTGTAATTTTGGGCGTATATTTAGTTTTTTTCTGGCGGAGTTTTTGGTAAACTTGTGGTTGATGCAGAGAAGAAAAATGGCGCTGAAAATTTGAAGCTTTAAAATGCAACCACTGTAAAGGCCTGGTCCGAACACGTACGCTTTCAACTCAAATCTCAAATCAACTGAGTGATCTACTTCTGTCCAGAAAAGACTATTTAAATACACAGGCTACATGAACACAGTAAATATTTAGAACATAAAGCTCAAAAAAACAAAGAGAAACGCTCTCTGAATTCTGTGATGTTTAATCGTTTAAATTATAATTATTTACCACTTCAAATTTGCTGCTTAGTCTCACGTTCATCAACATCTGATAGACCAGCGAGACAACGCAGTGAAAAGGCGTCTGGATCAGGAGCTTTTCAGGTGCGCCCGGAGCCCTGCGGGGCCAGGATCCCGCCTCAGCCTGCACGCCGGCCCTCACTTTCATTGAACCATGGGGTTACTCTGCACCCTCTGACTCACGTGGTGTTAGATTCCTTGGTCCGTGTTTCAAGACAGGTCAGGTGGGTTGTGGACATCGGCGCACTGAGCTGATTGTGATACAGCGCACATTGGTGTTACGCACCACATCAGCTTCATGCTGCAACTGCAATTACAAGTGACAGAAAGCAACTGAGTGCAACGTTTGTTAGAAAATAGTGTTTTCTCACGCCCATCAAGCCAGAGGCAAATCCTGTCCATCCAGAGGCACCGAGCCCAGAACCTGCAGCCAAACCCACAGGGCACAGACCACCCAGACAGCGGTTGTGTAGTGTGTTTTTGTTAGTGTATGTGTTTGTTTTTGTGTGTTGGTTGTATGTGTAGCTCTGCAGCTCAGTTTTTCAAAAAAGGCTGCTCAAATTCAAAGGTTTTGAGCTACAATAATCAGAGTCCTGACAGTCCTGAAAACATGTTTCATAGAGAAAACATTATTTTAACAGCTTGCCAACTGAAAGTGCAGAGAACACATGTGTTCTCACTGCTGATCTGTGATGAAGGGAAAAGCAGCACGGATTAAGGTGAAGAGGAGAGAGCAGACAGGAAACAGCAGTGAGCTGGAAGGAAAGAGGAAGCACACATGACCTGCTGCTCTCAGCAACACGCGTGTACCAGACGGACCAAAACATACAGACATGTTTACATGCAGAGAGGCGGAGCTGAAGAAGGAATATTCTCCTCTTCCTCTGCTGCTGTGGGACCTGTCTTCCTCAGCCTTCCTGCTGACTGTCTGCTTTAAGGACCTGTCCCCACAGGAGGAATTCTGCTGTTTCTAGGTGCTTCTACCATCTCCTGCAGCGCCACCAAGAGGACAATATGTGAACAACACATCCAGATCCAACATGCAGCCAGAGGTCATTCGCTCTCCCAGAGGATGAACCACCCCTCCATGTATGCTACGTCACCTGCTCTCTGGCGCCATCCTCAGGCCAAAACCTCACACACATATAAGAAGGAAGCTAACTGGCAAACTGCTGAGCACTTAACGAGCTCCACATCTCTAGCTCCACCTTCAGGACAAACCTTACACTTTTACACTCACAAAGGCTCAAAATGAGCTCATTTCTTTCTTCAAGAGTAAAAGCATATCTAAAATATTTTGAAATTTTATTTATAAATTTTCCTCAATCCTCCATTTTGTGGACTGTACTATATACAGTATATATATAAACATTCTGTGTTATTCAGGGACTGATCCCTGCCCAGTTCTCGGTGTGTGTGAGCGGTGGCACGTTGTCACAGAATGCTGCAAGAACCTTTAACCAACAACAAAATGTTACATAACAGAGTAAAAATAAACCCTGAAACCAGCACAGATGGTACAGAGGAACCCCACAGACACACATACACACACACACACACACACGCATATACACATACACACACATACGTACACAACATATATACATACACAAACACATGTACACACACATACATACACATATACTGTATACTATATCTCCAAAAGTATGTGGACACACCTCCTGATAGTTGAGTTCAGGTGTTTCATTGCTACAGGTGCATCAAATCAGGCCCACAGGTAACCTCCATACACAAACAGTAGAATGAGTCGTACTGAAGTTTGTGTCTTTGTCAGAAGAATTATTATTCAGTTTTAGTATTTTTAGACTGATTCTGAACATTATCTGATTTTTTTTTTGTTTCAGCTATAAAAAACTATAACAGTGTGTATTCTGATACAGCTGTGGATCCAGATGTTGAAACATTTTGTTTCAACATATTTAAACTGTTCAGGCTTAAGTTCTCTACTACTTTTACTTTTAATTTTTTTAACTACTTTTTTAAAAAAAAAGTTTTTATTGTATAATCCTGATTTGGCTTATGAATCTCTTCAAGTTAAAAAGTAAAAGGGTGTAATTATGAACTTTGCTATGTACAGAGGATGTGTGTGTTCATACCTCAGAGTGTGTGACGGGCGTGGAGCTGATGCCGGCGTTGATGGATGTCCAGGAGCGAGCAGTTAGCACGCACGCAAACAGTGGGTACAGATCTCCTGCTCCCAGTCTGCGGCTGTAACGCTCCACCCCCAACATGTCTCCTCCAATCAGAGCCCGCCACAGCCGACAGTAATCCAACCTGAAGTCTGGTTGCAGCACCTGGAGGAGAGGAGAGGAGAGGAGAGGAGGGGAGAGGAGAGGAGA
>VXCM01004490.1:141357-159023 GCA_014773175.1 Lucifuga dentata | reverse complement strand
ACTTTGAAAGTGTTGAGATTAACTCTTACAGAGTTATTTTGACTCTGCTGAATTTGCTGTGTAGAGCAGGAAATGTATTACTACAAGTGTAATACATATTCCACTGCTTACATTTAATAGAAAAGTGTTTTATTCATTTATGCATTCAGGTAGTGTGACATGATATAGTGGCTAAAGTACAGACTCTAAAAAAAAGTCAAGATAAGCTAATTCTACTGAGTAGTGTAAACTTAAAATGGAGCTAAAATTCTTTTTTTTTTTTTNTTTTTTTTTTTTTTGTTAATTTTATTTATTTATTTTTTTTAGCAGTTTTGGGAAATTTTTTTTTAGATTTTAGAGTTGCCATAACACATAATCTAATTTGAGTTATGTAAAATAAAAGTTTTAAATTAATTTAATTTAAAAAAAAGTTAATTATTATTGCATTTTGCTAAAATGTTTGAGTAACTTCAGTTATATAGAAAAAGTAACTATTTCAGCACAATAAAGCCCTGAAACCATCTCACTTCTGAGTTCATTCAATTAATTTTTTTTAGGTGATTAGCTGCCTTATTTTTATTATTATTATTTTTTTTTTTAGTTCTTTTTTTTAACTTTTTCAGGGTTAGAGCATAGAAGCACCATGGAAGAACAAACCATGAACCAAATGGATCATTGCTGTACTGTTTAGGTTAAAGTGTATATTGTAAGACATCTATTAGCTTGTGTAGAAAACTCAGATAACAGATAACTAATAATAACACAGATAAGACAGTAACTATAGTGGAATTACATTCAACCTTCCAGTTGACATTATGCTTTAATTGCGTATATTCCCAAATAATTCCAAAAATGACCACCAACCAACTTCCACAGTCTGATCTCAACTCTACCAGCAGCATTCAGTCAGTAACAATCCTTCCCTGAGTGGAATTATTAGAACTAAAGAGGATTTTTAAAAAATGCGGCCTCACCTGGAAATTATCAAGAAGCTGCTGTGATTGGCTGTCTTGCTCAGCTTCCACGATGACATCAGATAGTTTATGAACGATGACATCAAAAGGTCCCTGAGACACCAGCGACTGAGTGAGGTCAATCTACAACCCAAGATAAATACATTTACACCTGATGGAGGAGATCACAAAAAAAACTTAAAAAAAAAAAAAAAAATAGAAACAAGTTAATAATCAGCAGAACAAACTTCAGCAGTATATAAGTTTCAATTTCATTCTAAAAACTTTTGAGATTTGTCACCTGCTTGTAATAAGAATTTTCATATAAATGGTCATATTGATAGGCAAAGTATCTTAAATCTCATGTGGTGTGTAATTTATAAAAGATCTCCAAATTTGGATCAATTTACTTTTTCTCACTGAAGTTGCAGACAACCATTTACATTAAGGTCTAATGTCCTCAACTCAAATTTTCATTACATCATAAATGATCATCCTAACTTTTTCCCTTCCAGAAGCCTCAGTATACATAAGTAGAACTTGAATGGCAAAACATTGTCTTGCATCGGTCAAAATGCGATGATTCAGTCTCTTTCTGTGACCTTTGCAGGGCCTCTGTTCTACTTCTGATACCTGTCCCTAGTGTTAATTGGTCCAAATATCACATAGGTGTTTGAACTCCACCCCCTGACTCATCACTGTGATGCAACAAGTCATGTGACATTTGGACCAATTACAAAGGACTATAAAAAGTGGGCGGTAAAAAGTGGAAGAAAATGTATTTCATGTGGGTTGTGAACCATGGAGGCTTTAAATGGATCATCACAGGGTGCAAAAGTTGTTTTTAAACTGATGTCATGACATTTGTAAAATCTTCTTTACTGTAGCAAAGGTCAACTTTAACCAGAGGACAGACTTTTTCTATCATTACCTTGGAATCATCATGTTTTTCCCATAACTGTTGAAAATATGCCAGTACTGTTTTTTTCTGCTGAATCAGCATAATTTTCAGCTCCATATTTGACAGCTGCTTGTTTCTAACCTTATTTGTTAATGTAGAGAGATGGATGCTTGTTAATGTCTGAGTTTGTATTTTAATCCACCAGATCTGGATCAATATAGGCTAAATGACACCTGTTGATAGTCCGTCATAAGAATATATGTGTTTTTCCTATTAAGATTAGTGTTTTAGTTATCAAGGAAAAAATGAGAAATGCTCTGTATTTTGCCATGTTAATGAAAGTGCAAAATAATTCATATCCAACCAATCTACAAAACTGCATTCAAAGCTTTTTTGAGGAAACATTTAGCTAAAAAAAAAAAAAACACTTATAAACATCAGTGAAAAAATAAATAAATCAGTATTTATGGAAATATGATGGAAACCTTACATCTTTCTGGATTCTCTTAATGGATCATGGCTAATTTCCTGTTTATATCATCCTTTAAAGTTTATTTTGTGTGTGTGTGTGTGTGTGTGTGTGTGTGTGTGTGTGCATATCTTTGTAATTTGTCTGTCTCCCCACCTGCGGCTCCTATTGCACACCTGGCCATTCCAGGAGAGGGAATCGCTGTCTGAAGTGCCTCTCTTGAGATTTCTTCTATTTTTTTCCTCATATAGCAGGATTTTTTAAGGGAGTTTTTCCTTGTCTTCATTGGGCTGGGTCGGGAACAGCCGATGTGTGGGTCTGTAAAGCCCTTTGAGACATTGTATGTGATACTGGCCTGTGCAAAGAAACTTGACTATGTTTTCACAATAAAATTGCATTTTTCAGGGCATTTGTGACAGATTCATGCTTTTTTCCCTCCATTTGGTATATGTGTATCTGATGTTGCACCTCCTTCACCATCTTACTAAACTGCTCAGTGTGAGCAAGCTGGCAATGAAATGTTTCAGCAGGGACGACCAGGTAGCCATTGTTAGTGTGTGACTTCCAGCAGGTGGCCGCAGGTGTTTGTGACATGGATTGCTAAGATTGTGAACAACTGTAAATGACAGTATGATTGATTGTGTGTGTTTCTGTAAGTACAGTGTTCTTATGCACAATTACTGTTATTATTATTGCTACATGTTCAGCTTGTCAAGTGACTTTTCTTAATCCTCCAGAATATGATGAAATCCTTTTTTACAGGGCATGTGTGAATTATTTGCATATAAGCACACCCATTGCACACTCATGCATGCTGCATCTTCACAAAGAAACAGGCATGCAGGGCAAAGACAGCGTCACACACACACACACACACACACACACACACACACACACACACACACACACGCGCAAACTGGCAAAACCTCTTCATACACCTGACACTTCTTAATTTCATCATTATTAATTAATTGAAAGGTTTGGCTCTGTGTGTGAGAACACTTACCTCCACCACCTCCACCCCATGACCCCTGCAGAAAAAGTTTACAGTTAACAAATGGAGTTATTCAGATTTTACAGATGATTTATTGGTGAGTTAATGAATTGTAAACTACTGAATTGTGATGACATCTGATCTCAAATAAGGATAAGACTGAACAAACAAGACACTATCTGGGAACAGTTTGTCACTGAATATTAAACTGAACATCTGCATAAGTGTGTACAGTAGATATGATTAAAGTGTAACTTATGATTACAATAGCCAGTCACATGTGTTCAAATTTGTATTGAGTTCAATTCAAAATTCAAGATTTCCTTTATTCTTATTTTACAAGTAAATCTGAGTAACCTGTATTAGGTGCAAATTAGAAATATACAAAGGAGATTAAACAGGAGATTTTGATTTAAAGATGCACAATGAAAATGTGAAAAATGAGAGAAGTGCAAATGAGACGATGGAATAGTGAAAAATCCCAAAATCCTTTAAAGCGGATATTCTCCAGATATAATTACAGCAGCAGATGTTTTATAATGAAATCAATCGGTTCCTCATTTTGCTACGGGACATGCACAGAATCTCCATCAATCTCCATTATGGGCCCCTGGAAAAGACCCCATCAAAATTATCAAAATTATGACTGTATGAGAGTCATAAAGCTACAAGTCAGCGACAACTTACGCGCAGCGTACCGCAAAAGCGTCCAGGTTCATCCTCCTGCGCTTCTTCTCGCTCAGGCAGAAGCCCACCCTGCGCCCTGACATCTGGCTTCTGACTGTCCACGCGGGCCACCAGTCGCCAAATGATAACAGGAGAAAAACAGAGAGAGAGAGAGAGAGAGAGAGAGAGAGAGAGAGAGAGAGAGAGAATGGATAGCTCATTCAGTCATTCAGTCCATCGCCTATGATTTCTGTTGCCAGATCGTTATAAATGAAAAAAAAGAAAGAAAGAAAAAAGAAAAAGATATCAAATAAAATTAATACTAGGCTCCTGGTGATCGTCCTGATGACAGGTCACAGCTGTCTAGTCTAACTGGTACAGCCACTTAACTTCCTTATTGCTCCCGTCCAATAGTAACGAGAGAGGCGCGCCGGTCACCGAGCCGCACCACAGCGCGTCTAACCGAAAGAGAAAGCAAAATCTCTCAGGGAAGTATAACTCCATTATCCTGCTTATCGCTCAGTGTAGCTGTACTTTTAAACGTCAGCAGACACACAAACTTACAGATCAAACCAGTAATCAGCAGGAGACAACGTGTGTCTAAGTTCATCTGAGGTCACGGGGGGAAAATGTCTCGTGGTTCCAACGCCGGTTTCGACCGACACATCACCATATTTTCACCGGAGGGCCGCCTTTACCAAGTCGGTGAGACATTTTGCCCGTTTCTGTTTAAAATACATTGTTNCACCGGAGGGCCGCCTTTACCAAGTCGGTGAGACATTTTGCCCGTTTCTGTTTAAAATACATTGTTTGGAGGGTTTCATGTTGAAACAGAAAGAAGACACCAGTTGGCATCTCAGACAAACCGGTTAAGAAGGTGGTATAAAATATTAAACATATAAGTTTGTAATACTGTTTTAAGTTATGTTTTGTTGGCAGCCCTGCTGGAAATATTGTATGTTCTGAAATTTATCTGCATAATACTGTTATTTTAATGCTGAAGAAGAAAAACCTCTATTCTATTCTATTGATTCTGTTCTGTTCTGTTCTATTCTATGGATTGCAGAGTATGCATTCAAAGCAATCACCCAAAGTGGGTTGACGACAGTGGGGGTTCGTGGGACAGACACTGCCGTGGTGGTCACACAAAAGAAAGTACCTGTAAGATATTATTACTCTCTCTCTCTCTCTCTCTCTCTCTCTCTCTCTCTCTCTCTCTCTCTCTGTGTCACACACACACACACACACTGAGATGGTGGGATTGGATCTGATCAGTGAAGCCTGATGGAGTTGTGACTCCACTGTTCTGCTGACTTGACAGAATATATTAACATGACACTGGCATAAGAACGCAAATAGTCATGTTACCAAACCAGAGACTCGCAGAGACTCGTTTAGTGGACAATATAAGGTGGACAATACAATAATTAAAAAAAAAATCTAATATAATCCAATCTAATAGACCTAAAACAATAACTTCTTTTGTGAAGCTTATAGCATTCAATTTTTATCTATACTGCATCGTTGATTCAGCTGGCAAATCATCATCATCATCATCATCATCATCATCTTCAGTTATTTTATCTACCTAAACGTCTTCCATATTAAACATTTTACCTCTTCTGTCATAAATCCTTACTTAAAGGACAATACTGGTGATTTTGCATGTTTGAGCCAAATATATACAACCTGCATGTTACCTTGCTAACAATCATTTCCAAAGACATGCTACTGGAGTGGTAAATATTAAAATTGTTTTTCCTACCTTCCAGAATGCCAATGTTTTCAGTTCATTCCAGTACACTATAAAAATCAATTTGTAGAGACTTGAAATGCGCTTTTGTCGAAATAACTTTATTTAACCGATCCAACACGGAGCTGCACAGAAGACAATGTATGTCTCTGTGAGGGAACATTGTCTCAGAAGAAGATGGCATTTACTATCCATCCATCCATCCATCCATCCATCCATTTTCTTCCACTTATCTGGGACTGGGTAGTGGTGGCAGCAGGCTAAGCAAGGTAGCCCAGTCCAGGAGGCATCCGAATCAGATGCCCAAACCACCTCAACCGCACCTCAACTCCTTTCAATGCAGGAGCAGCAGTTCTACTTTGAGCCTCTCCTGGATGTCTGTGCTCCTCACCCTAACCCTCAGAGAAGGCTTTTACCAAGAAATTAAAAAAACCTATTTTGACATACATGTTAACAGGTGAAACATTGAATTTTAAGGTGGGTGTATCACCTAAAGTGGTTGTCAATATCGTAACATGAATGCTGGTTGTATTTATTGGTCCTTTAATTTTATCCTAAGAGGGCAGGTTAAAAGTTTTGGTTACAGACTACTGCAGCTTTCTAGTTTAATAAATTTGAGGTATTTATCTCGTGTATATTGATATTTGTCAGCATAAAATGAATCTAATGTGACATTTTTCTTTTCCGGGCTGCAGGACAAGCTGCTGGACTCTTCTACTGTGACCAACATGTTCAAACTGACGCCTCGCATCGGCTGCGTGATGACAGGACACAATGGTTTGTATTCACCACTCACACAACCTGTCATAATCTTTAAAGGACCATACCAGTGATTTTGCACATTTAAGCCCAATAAATACTACCCACATACGCATTATATTACTGCCAACTGTTTTCCAAATCATAAACCTGTATCTTAGTTTTGCCAAATCCCAAATCTTTCCAAATCAAAAGTTCTGTCACAAATATGCGATTCATGACCTCTCCACCAGTTGTCACCATCGAAACCCTTCCCAGTGTTTTTCCCTGTTCTGGCCACCTCTCCAGTTGACTGATTTTCCCTCCACTGCCCTGACCTCTTCAGCTGCTTCCATCACTCATCAGTCTGTCTGCATTTACCAGCCTTATTCTTTTGTTCTCTGTCAGATCGTTCTGATAGTTGCCGTGCGTGAGTCACGCTGTCGCACGCTTCGCTGACCATCTTGCCTTTGTCTTGCTTCTTTGTCTGTTACCTGTTAATGTATTTTTTGAGTTGTTTCTGTGGAGGAATTTTGACCCAGGCCTGTCATTTTCATTGTCATTTTTTTTTTTTGCAATATTTAACCGAATATGTTGGCTGCCTGTTTAAACTTGGTTTTGGACTTTGACCTTGGACTTTTTCCTGGCTTGCGTGATTTTCACCCTCTTTGCTTATTTTTATGAATGTGAATTTATTCTGCCTTTCTGCTAATTTTTTGTGTCTTTTTGTTTTGTTTTGTTTTGTTTTAGTGGCAAAAAAAAAAAAAAAAAAAANAAAAAAAAAAAAAAAAAACTAGCAAGTTTTTTTCTGCATCTACCCAAGTGTCTGAGCCTGCAATTGAGTCGACACCCCATAACCACCCTGTGACATGTTCAGGTGATACACCCATCTTAAAATTCAGTGTTTCACCTGCTGACACTTGTAATTGTAGAAGGCACGGTTGTTTGAATTTTTTGGTAAAAACAGTTTTCTCCTGGGACTGTATTTCCTGGTGGAGACATACAGTTTCTTCCATGCAGCTCTGTGTTGGACCAGTTAACCAGTTACTCTGACAAAAATTGTAATAGATGTTGTGTTCACTGTGATGAATTACTTTTCTCAAGCATGTTTCAAGTCTCTACAAGTTGATTTAATAGCGTACTGGAATCAACCAAAACCAATCGAGGTCTGGAAGGTAGGAAATACAATTCTAATATTTAGCACTCCAGTACTGTTTTGGGAAATGGTTGGCATTTGTGTAAACATCTGTGCAGGTTGTGTTTATTGGGCTCAAACATGCTAAATCACCGGTATGGTCCTTTAAAATGAAGAACCTGGTTTCTATAATTAATTTACTTCTCGTTGCTCAGTGGATGTTACAACTTGTCGTTCGTTTTTCATTGAATGAAGACTTATGCTTAATTTTCTCCACTGAGTCTGACATAATGCCGCACGGTGTAAAATGTAATGTATGAATCAGTAAAAGCTGCTTATTTGCCTGTAATCTTGTCTGTTTATGGTCACTGCACGTCTTTCTCAAAGGTAAGAACGTTTCAAGTATCGCCTTTGTCTGTGTTCTGTGCAGGAGACAGCCGTTCCCAGGTTCACCGGGCACGAGTGGAAGCAGGAGAGTGGAAATATAAGTTTGGTTATGACATCACAGCAGACGTGTTGTGCTGCAAGATGGCTGATATCTCGCAGGTTTACACGCAAAACGCAGAAATGAGGCCCCTTGGCTGCTGTGAGTTTAACGGTCACCCTACTCGTTCTTGTTTCTTGTAATGTTTTGTCACATACACAAAAGCCAGCATTAATTTTCTAAAAAAAAAAAAAAAAAAAAGTGCTGCTGTTTCTTGATCATCACTTCAAGCAGATTGTGTTTGCCTGTAATTTTGTCCTGGAGGAATATCAGAACACATTTGATGAGTAATTAATGCAGAAAACCAAGACATTCAAAAGGGTTCACTAACTTTTTTCCTGCCACTTTAGGAGCATAGGAAGCAGCTTGCACCATTCTCATTTAATACCGTTTCTAATGTTTCTGTCGCTGTTTCTGTACTTTCTGTTCATTCTGACGTCTCCAGGTCTCACACTTTTTCTAGAGTGTGAGCTTATTTTCATTTAACAACATGAAAATAATCAAAAAGAAATTAAAGAAGCAAAGATTTTTCTCATGTGACAAGCAAATCACCTGTCAGAGTTTTTAGGGGTTTTTGGACATCATGTTATTTTGATACTGTTTTTGTGAAAAATAAAATAAGTTTTGACTGAAACACTAATCCGATCCATATTTAAAGGCCCATTTTGCATGTTTGAGCCTAATATATTCAATTTTCATACATGTTACATTACTGACAATCATTTCCCAAAGGATACAACCGTATTTCAGTTTTCCTGACATTCTGCAAAATCTCTTAATCTTTCAAAATCAAATATTCTAGCAATACACCCACCTTAAAAATTGATGTTTCGTCTGCTAATAGTTATACAGCCTTATGAAGTCACACTCATTTAAATTTTTTGATAAATGCAGGTCTTCTTTTGGGACGATATTCCCTGGTGGAGACATACATTNTCATTTAAATTTTTTGATAAATGCAGGTCTTCTTTTGGGACGATATTCCCTGGTGGAGACATACATTCACTCCACGATTTTTATTGCGCTTAAATGCTAAAGTTACATAACTTCTAAAAAAAATAAACCTGAATAAACATCTTGTTCGTGATGATGGATTACCTATACCAAGAACATTTCAAGTATCAACAAGTTGATTTTAATAGCGTACCAGAATGAACTGAAACCAACAGTGGTCTGGAAGGTAGGAAATTTTTTTTAACTCACCATTCCAGTAGTATGCTTTGGAAAATGATTGTCAGTAATGTTACGTGTATAAAAATTGACTATATTAGGCTCAAACATGCAAAATAGCCAATATGGTCCTTTAAATAATGTCAAACAGACTGCTGTCACCTTATTAATGGCTTCACCAATTGCTTTTTTAATTTTCCACTGTCCTGCATCCTCCTCCTCCTCCTCCTCCTCCTTTTCTTCTCACAGGCATGATCATGGTGGCTATAGACCCCCTGCAGGGTCCTGTTCTATATAAATGTGACCCGGCAGGCTACTACTGTGGCTTCAGGGCCACAGCAGTCGGGGCCAAGCAGATGGAGGCCAACACCTTCCTGGAGAAGAAACTGAAGAAAAAGCCTGACCTGAGCCACGACAGGACAGTACAGGTAGAGCGAAGTCAAAAGAAATGATGTGCATGAAAAAGATTATTTATTAAGCAGCCATGCATCATTTAAAGAAAGAAAATCATTAAAGAAATGTTGACTCGTCCTGATAAAGGTGTCTGGGTGGCACCACAGGCGTGTGGGTTTCCTGTAAAAGAAAAAAAAAAAGATGTAAGCTGTATCTTAGCTTCCATCATGCTTGGCTGAGAGTTCTGCACACTCCAAAAAGGCCACTTTATTCTCTTACATCTTTCCTTTGTGGATATAATGTTGACCCACATATTCTCCACTGGGGGCGGGGGGGNGGCTGCCATAGACACCATTCAAACCAGGTTGCAGCATGTTTTTGTAAGTGACACATCTTAGTATTTGAAGTTGCTGGTGGCATGTACCCAGACCTGTAGGTCACGCAGAGAACTACCACTTCTGTCTGCTCGCGTTTAGCTGGTTTTTGTACTCAGTGAAACATCAACAACAAGGTTTTTTGAGATTTTTGAAGAAGATGGAAAACGACAAAAATACTGAGGAGCTGCAAGTCCTTGTATCCCAAAAGATTTTGATTCATCCACTCCAAGTAAGAAACATTTTCACGTCATCATGCAAAGAGGCGCAGAGAAAAAATAAACAATCAATGCATGATGGTAGTTAGTGTTTTTGTTAGTGTTAGTTAGTGTTTGTCTTTAGTGACATCAATCATATATATTAACTTTTAAAGGACCATACCACCCTTTTTGCATGTTTGAGCCTAATATATTCAATTTTAATCCAGATAATGTTACTGACAATCATTTTCCAAAGCATACTACTGGAATGGTGAGTTAAAAAAAAAATTTCCTACCTTCCAGACTGCCATTGGTTTCAGTTCATTCTAGTACGCTATTAAAATCAACTTGTTGATACTTGAAATGTTCTTGGGATAGGTAATCCATCCAACACATATATTCAGGTTTTTGCGAAGTTTCGTAATTTTAGTGTTTAAGTGCAATAAAAAGCACGGAGTGAATGTATGTCTCCACCAGGGAATATAGTCCCAAAAGAAGACCTGTGTTTACTGAAAAATTTAAATGAGTGTGACTTCATAAGGCTGCGTAACTATTAGCAGGTGAAACATCAATTTTTACAGTGGGTGTATCGCTTGAATATTTGATTTTGAAAGATTAAGAGATTTTGCAAAATATCAGGAAAGCTGAGATACAGTTTTATCCTTTGGGAAATGATTGTCAGTAACCTAACATGTATAAAAATTGAATATATTAGGCTCAAACATGCAAAATGTGTGGTATGGTCCTTTAAGTACATTGTGAGATCAGCCTAAATTGCATGTATATGACATAATCAGCATATTCACCTTGTCCTCTTCATTCTTTCTAGTTGGCTATCTCCTGTTTGTCCTCTGTCCTGTCCATGGACTTCAAGGCCAATGAGCTGGAAGTGGGCGTGGTCACCAAAGACAAACCTAAGTTCAGGTAACTCAGGTGACTCAGGGCCCTCAGGGTCTTAAAGCAGTCACCCATCATATTAATATGAGGGCCTTCATAACAAGAAGCATGAACAAACTCATTTTTAATAGTTACTTTTGTTGACTCTTTCTTTCTTTTATGTATTGTATGCTTGTCCTTAATCGTTGATCTTTTCAACCAATTTGCAATTTATTCTCATCTTTGTTTCTGTTGCGGCAATGAGTTTCTTATCTAATTTAAGAGAGAAACATTATAAAAAACACAGAAACTCTATTAGAAATCTAAATCATAAATTGTCATTTCAGAGTGTTGACATATAATTTCTTTAATAAAAATAATTGTGTGCTGAGGGCCGAACATGTGACAGCCTGTGTGTGTGTGTGTGTGTGTGTGTGTGTGTGTGTGTGTGTGTGTGTGTGTGTGTGTGTGTATGTAGACGTATGTGTGCGACCTTCACATTTTGAATAAATTAAACTAGTTTGATAAATTAGTTCAGTAAAACAAACCAAATGAATCATGTATCAGATCGTTGTAACACTTCGGGTTGTGTTGAAGGAGTTACTTTTACTTGAAATGTACTATAACTAATTACTTTTACTTTGTCATCTTAGATTGTGTCTTAACTCTACTTGCTTTATTGTTGCACTTCCTCCTTCCTCTGGCTGTTATTCCCATTTTTTTCTTTCCTCCCTCTTCTCCTCCCCTCTTCCACCAGGACACTGGCTGAGGCAGAGATAGAAGCCCACCTGGTTGCCATTGCAGAACGAGAGTAAAGGTCCCAGTCTTCAGATTCTGATTCTTATATAGTATTTCATTTTCAGCCTGACTTTGCTCATTTTAGTGTTACCAAAACTCCGTCCCAGTCGTACACTAGCTTTGACCTGGTGTGCCCAGGAAGTCAAATCAAACACACCTTAGCCGTTATAACAGATTGATTTGGGTTTGATTGTACTTTTATTTTATCAGACAATTTCAGCTGGCTTTTTATTCAATACAGTAACAGAGCAACACCATAGATGTGTATGAATATTTGTTAATATTTGATATAATGCTGATCTGACACATGGAACCATATTCAACCAACAAATGTGAAACTTTAGTGGAGTATTCAAGTAAAATGTGTTCCATTCAAGACTTAATGTATTTTAATATGTAAAATACAAGGTGTTGTGTGGCCATACACTTTTGGTAGGGTATTTGTTCAAGTCATATGTTTATCACGCCACCCTGGATGTCATTTCCAAATATTTAAACTGCAAACATCTAAAACTGCAATAAAAATGTCAGACTGTCTCATTACTAATTCCTCAAACACTTAGAATAAAGTAGAACGGCATAAAAAAGAAATCTGGAAACAATGTCATTTTTTCATATTAAATGGTTCTTAGTCAATAGTGTTTTGGTTTTTGTTACCAAAAGATGTGTGTGTGTGTGTGTGTGTGTGTGTGTGTGTGTCTGCTTGATTCACTAAGATGAAGAGTTCAAGTTCATTTCCCAAGTTGTGTAGAACTGATTAAACAGTTTCCCCTGGTTGACCAGCAGATGGCACTAGTGAGCTAAGCTTTTTAACTGAAGTTGACTGCCTGGGTGCTCTTTGCTTCCAGGTGTGTTTGCTGCTACGGGGGGGATGAAAACTGAATCCCACCCACCCCCACCCCACCCTCTACCCCACTTAAAACGCACACCACTGTAAACTCTGACATGAGTTCTTGAGGTGTCAGGCTTAACTGCAGCCACTGATATGGCGTTTAGCAAATATCTGTGTGCATAGTTATTTTATCAGCAATAATAATAGTTTTGATTATTTTGTTATTATTATTATTATTTTTTAGAATTTTTACAGCTATGTTTATGCTGCTTTCCGCAACAATTCCGGTTTCCTATAGATATCATTAATTTTAACTGGATCGATGTTCTTGAACTACTTCATATGCCCACTAGATGGCAGCAGTGTGATTTTCTCTGAGTATTCATAACAAAATCTTCAAGCCTTCTGTTTGTACCTTAGTATTTGGATGAATCTGTTTTAAGTGTGTGTGTGTGTGTGTCTGTGCCTGTCTGTGTGTATATATCTGAGATGAAGGCATAAGGCTATTTACAATTGTGTGTTTAAGTGTCTCAGTCAATCTTGCATAACATCCTGTGTCTGTGCCTTTGTGTGTGTGCTTGTGTGTGTGTGTGTATGTGTGTGTGTGTATGTGTGTGTGTGTTGTATCCCTCGCCCTGAGTTACCACCACAATGATCTGTTAATTTGTGGATGTGGATCACTGTCTCACTGTCCCTTACTGGAGGCAACTTGGTCTGAACACAGAACTCACGACTTCACATTTACACACACACACACACACACACACACACACACACACATATAATGACAGACAGCACTGATGTTAGTCTGCATGTACTTTATTGCAAATATAAAGTGATAAGTTACAGGACAGCACCAATTCATAAATTTCTATTATACTTTTATAAGACAAGAACAATATTCTGTATTTAACAGAGTAACAGCATAATCACAGAGAACCAGGACATTTTCCTTCCTTACCTTTAATGCAAACATCAATGCAGAGGCATCATATTGTTCTAATAACAATATTGATTGTGTTTCTCCATAGCCATGATGATTAACTGAGATCCAGCTGAGAAGTGGGATTGTTGGAGAGTGAATCTTCTGTTTGCAGACACTATTAGGATTTAGACAGAGGCTTGGATCAAACTGCTAGTCTGCTTAAAGCTGCAGGCGTGAGACTGTCCTTAAAGTCCACTGATAAGCCTCTTCATTTAATTGTACCTAGTCTCTGTTTACTTTTTGTTTTGTGAGATTAAAAAATAGTTTATACATTTAAAAAAACAAAAACAAAAACATGGTATAAGGAGTCTTTTAGCCTGCTGTAAGTCTATACCATCAGCAAGCCTGGGTTGATGCAGCATAGATTAAAGCCATAAAGGAATATATTGATCTGTGTTAGAATGCAAACAAGTATCTTTATCTGCATGTTTATCCACAAAAACCACAGAATACTGGTGAAAAATAATGTTTTTAATATAATAAAAACCCGGAAAACAGGTTGGTTGTCACTGCTGACATGAAGTTGGATTTCTCATCTTTGTCTCTTCATCTTCATATCCAGTTAAAGGAAAAAATGGTAACCTTAAAGAAGAGGAAACACAGAAAAGAGATTCTCTGTTAGGACCATCAGGCATTCATGTGGTATTCAATTTATTTAACTTTATTATCAGTGTAACATCTACAAGTACAAATAAAGGTCTATAGAGACTGAAAATGATTGCTGTTATATTGTGCAAAAGCAGAATGCAGACAGTAATAGTGCAGATATGCAGATTGAGAAGTGGAACATTGTGCAAAAATAGCAGCAGTAACAGACACTAGTTATATGATAATGAAGATACAATATACATCAGGTATTTTGCAGTTGTGCAGTAATAGCAAATATATACACACACACACACACACACACACACAGTGGGGTCTGAGACTACTGTGAAAATGTTTCTATTTTGCATTCTTCTTGAATTTAATACAAGCTTTTTCATTACAAATAATAATATCATCTTAACAATTTGAGTGAAAAGTTGAATCTTTGATAAATGTACATGAATGTCAGAATATCTTAGTATTTGGTATGAATATCAGAATATCTTAGTATTTGGTATGTCCTCCTTTTTGCTTTAATGACAGCATCACTCCAGCTGGCATGGACTCCACAAGTTTGTGCAAAAC
Source organism: Lucifuga dentata (assembly GCA_014773175.1). Classification (NCBI taxonomy): domain Eukaryota; kingdom Metazoa; phylum Chordata; class Actinopteri; order Ophidiiformes; family Bythitidae; genus Lucifuga; species Lucifuga dentata. The sequence continues at coordinate 144,150 of VXCM01004490.1, read as the reverse complement.
CTGATGAGCCAAGTTATAAGTTATCCCAGCATGATGTGACAATGTTCTAAAGATACTCTATCTATCTATCTATCTATCTATCTATCTATCTATCTATCTATCTATCTATCTATCTATCTATAATATATATATACACACTCACACACATATGTATATATATTCCAACATCCCACTTTGAGTGGGAGTGGCGTGCAGTGATTCTTTAATTCAGGACTGTGAGCCTTGCTGTTTTTTTTTCTATTAAATGAGGAGCTAATTAACACCTGCAGGTGAAGACAATTAACTGTAATTAACTATCAGCTCATTGCTTCTTGGCTTTAATGAGTTTTGTTTTTCTCATAAAAATTCAAATAGTCGTACACACATTTTTCACCCTTAATGCTGCCAACAAAAACTTCCTGTGTTCCTTTGCACTCCATGCCCTCTTATCACCCTCAGCCTCACCACTCCATTCATACCCTCTTCTCCTCACTGAAACTCTTGCTCCTTTATCCATCAGAACCTCGACCACCACATCCACCTGTTACTCGCCTCCTCACCCCATCTTCTCCAGTATATACTCTTTCCAAACCACATCCTCCTTCCTCACCTCCTTACTCCCCTTTCCTCCCTCCTCTTTGACCCTGTGGCTGGTGTCTCCTGGTACTGAGACTGCATGCCAAGCAGAATGGACCCTTAACATCAGGTAACCAGGCTATGTGTGTGAGTGTGTGTGTGTGGGTGTTGGGTCACGGCGTGGGGATTAAGTGTGTGTGAGTGATTGAGGGTGACAGCGGTCCTAGCATTAGGGGCCCTGCGGCAGATTTCGTAGGCCTGTTTTAGACACACTAAGCTGGATTTACCAGCAGCAGTGTGTCAGCAGTGATGTAGCCTGCATGGACCTCCTACAGAACACACACACACACACACACACACACACACACACACACACGTAGACCATCACCCCTGACCCTACCTGTCTATTCCATCCTCCCACATCTCCAATCTTCATCCATTACTTATGTTTCTATCATCACTAATCAGAAAATTGTAATTTCTTTCATTTGTTTCACCCCAATACAAACAAGCCAACCATACACACACACACACACACACACACACACACACACACACATTGAGAGGCAAGACTGCAACAAGAATCAGGTAGGCAGCACATACATGCAGCACATCCAGACATCTACGGTTAAAGGACCATACCGGCGATTGTGCATGTTTAAGCCCAATATGTAAAACCTGCATACATGTTATGTTACTGACAACCAATTTCCAAAACGTAAAACCATATTTTAGCCTTTCTGTTATTTTTTAAAATCTCCTAATCTTTCAAAATAAAATGTTCAACTGTTCATTCATCTTAAAATTCAATGTTTCACCTTCTATAGCAGTTTATGATTATAGAAGGCATGTTCATTTTTAATTTCTCAGTGAAAGAGACTTCTCCTGGGACTATATTTCCTGGCGGAGACATACATTGTCTTTTGTGCAGCTTGTGTTGTCTTTTGTGTTGGACTGTTAAATAAAGTTACTTTGACCAAATAACAGACATAGCGTTCGCTGTGACAGATTACTTATCTCAAGCACATTTCAGATCTCCACAAGTTGATTTTTTTTAGCGTACAGCAATGAACTGAAAGCAATGGCAGTCTGGAAGGTAGGAAAAACAAATGTAAAATTTATTGTTTCAGAAATATGTTTTGGGAAATGTTAGTAACATAACATGTATGTGGGTTGTATACATAGTGGCTCAAACATGCTAAATCACCAGTATTGTTCCTTTAACATGAGTCTGGGAAGATTATGAACGTCCAGATCTCGTCTTTCTTCCTTCGCTTCTCCACCGTCAAACATTCATGCTGCAGGAAACATGCTGAACACACACATCACGATGCTTATTTATGTGCACTTGTTTGCTGCACCTTGTTACATATGAACATATATGTGAGTGTGTGTGTGTGTGTGTGTGTGCGTGTGTGTGTGTGCATGCTGGTTCGTAGATCTCTGTTACAGCCTGTTCATTGTGAAGGAGAGTGTTGAGCAAGATCCTGACCCACCGGTGGGTACTAATCAGACGCATTCCACGGGATTAAAACAGCCAATTAACAATAAGAGAACCATTGTAGCCCTGTCTCCTTGTGCGTCACAGTTAAAGGTTTTTGTGTGTACGTGGTGTGTGACTGCGTGTGTGTATATTTGTGTTGTGTGTGAGTGCGAGAGTGTGTGTGTGTGTGTTTAAGGTGCCTTGTGATATTCAAAACTGTCTCAATTTGTGTTTCTCAGCAAATTACACTGTTGTGTTATGCTGCCTGGCTTGTGTGTGTGTGTGTGTGTGTGTGTGTGTGTGTGTGNGAGAGAGAGAGAGAGAGAGAGAGAGAGAGAGAGAGAAAGAGAAAGAGAGAGAGAGAGTATTGTGAAAGTTATTGTGCTTTATGAGGCACCAAAATGTTGCATGTCAATAACGCAATGTAATAATTGATGTATTCTATTCTATTCTATTCTATTCTATTCTATTCTATTCTATTCTATTCTATATTGTTGTCTTTGTTATGTCTATACTGTACTATACTGTTTATCTATAGAGAATTTGTGTAATTGTGTGTGCATAAATGTGTATATAAATGGTATCTGTGTGTGTGTGTATGTGTGTGTGTGTGTGTGTGTGCAGTATATTCATCAGTGTGGCACGTGTCAGAGTGTGGCTGAGGATTACTGAGGCTCAAGGCCTGTTGCTCCACTTCCATGATTACTGCTGCTGTCTACTGCCATATGGGGTGGTGGGGGTGCAGGTGGGGGGGG
>VXCM01004490.1:118527-135946 GCA_014773175.1 Lucifuga dentata | reverse complement strand
CCCCCCCAGCCTTCTCTATGTACACAGCTTTCTATGCCTTCATCTCACATCCTATGCTGAGGTCCTGCACTCCTTTCAATAACGCTCAGTTACCTTATCAATAGTGATCAATCCATCCATTGACTTTCCTGCTCTCTGTCCCGTGCAGCAAACACTCGGTTCTCTCCATCCGCCCTTCCTCTGTCAATCTGGCCACAAACCCCTCTTTCCTCCCTTTATCCCGAGGTAAGATACTTACTTTTCAGATAAAGCATATTATGATAAATCGTCTGAACTCTGTGCGTGTGCGTGTGTGTGTGCGTGTGTGTGTGTGTGTGTGTGTGTGTGTGCAAACTGTCACAGATGCCACACACACACATACACCACAGGGACACAGCGTGCACACACAACCACACAAAAATACATTGGGTGTATCGAACAACATGATTCCTGAGGTGCTTAACAGCTGTAAAGTGTGTTGTGTGTGCAAAATACATGTGTGTACATATAGCATGTGTGCGTGTGTGTGTGTTTTGGCTCTTTTGGGATGTGGTTCTTTTTAGTTCACACCATCCCACAAATCATTCAGTAATGAAGGCATGAACATAAGTGATTTGTGTTATTTTTGTAGCAGGTGTGTGTCATCAGCATCATCACACACAGAACGACATCAAATAAGACAAAAAAGGCAAAAAACATTTAAGAACCACACACCCATAATCTCATACAAACAAAGGCCAGGCAAGCAGCCATTTGAACAAAAGGAATTGAGATAAAAATGGCTTATAAGTCTAAATTTTCTGTAAGGAAAAGAACAAACCCTAACCTCCTGACATGTTAAACTTTATTACTATATAAATTTGAGGCCCTTATTTTCATGTTATGAAGTGTCTTGATAATGGATTTCACAGCAGAGCAGACAGTGGAAAAGATATAGCATCATACAGATATGCAACAATGACCGACATCATGTAGCTTCTTTTCTGCTTTTATAATTTTCCAGAGAATGGCAGAATCTGCACTTCTCACTGGTCCAGGGATACATGGATATATGCTTGCTAATGATATTGGATGAAAAAAAAAACAAACAAAAAAAAAACAGGACCATATGGCCAAATGTTGTCCAACAAAGTAAAACGGAAGTTCAGGACAACATGAGGAATAAAAAAGTTTGGAGAAAATGAAAACTGAATGAATAACAATGGCTGTGTTTGTGGGTTTGCTTTGGGACGAGAATGCGTGCCTGCTTCAAAATGAGATGTTTATGAAATGGGTGTGTGTGTGTGTGTGTGTGTGTGTGTGTGTGTAGGAGTGATTAGATGTACTAAGCGTCTTATGTGTTGGTTGTCCTTAATTTGCTTCTGTGCTGGGTCCTAGTGCGTCCAAAGTACCAGCAGCCCTGCATCACTGAGCAACTCTCACACAAACAACCTGGAAAACATCATGTCATGCAACAATAAAAAAAAAAAAGAAAAGAAAAAAAAAACACCATGGGCTTAAAATGCATTAATATATAATACTTAGAATATAGGAGCAACAGGACATTCCCATGTCTATGTTGTCATGCAAATCAAAGATTAAACTTGAAGATGAATAATACTCATATAGGATCAGAATGAAGAATAAGAGTGAAAACATGGAAATTGTCCTGGCTTCATGAATCATTCTTGGAGGGGGGGAAGAGGACAGATTTGGTGAAATGCAATATACTATACCATTACTGAACAACCACAGCACATTCTGCCATTTGCTTGTTGCTTTTTGATTACATCTTCTAGATCAAATAAACTATTATGCAAAACAAATTACATGTACACAAGCATGATGATAAGTTACATAGCAGTACAGTAGCTATATAATGTTTGTCTCGGAACTATTGTTAGCCTATAGTCAATAGTGATTGTGACAATGATCTGAGCTTAGTAGAGCTTTTCTTAGTATACCTTTTGTTTTAGGAATTTAGCCAATAATTGCAGAGATTTTTGGCTCTAAAGTTGATAAATCAGTTTAACTGAAGAGTCACGGCAAAATTACTCAGCATTTTCCTATTTATATTGTTTTCCGCCGATATTTTATAATTTAACAAATGTTAAAATCAGAGATAATTGTATCTATTATTGGTATGCAAGTGTCACGTTTATTGTCCTGTTACATTTGTCAAAGCTCGGAATTTTCTATTTTCTGTATTTGATTAAGAGTTATTGACTGATTTATTAATAATTTACTCATATTATTTGTAAAAACGAGCGTATTAGTTCCAATACAAAAGGGCATTTATCGCAAAGTTAACAGCACAAATTAATAACATAATACATCTGTTTGTTACTTTTATTAGATTTATTGGATTTCAATCGTGTTTTCTTACAGCCATAATATTTTTAAGTGTCCAAAACATATTAAAATTCTTTAAGTGCATTCAAAGGAAATCTCCTATAAACAACTCAAGTGCAAGATGAAGAAGAGCGCGAGGGGAGAAGTTGGCGCGTGTATAGTGCGCATGCACGCACGGAGCATGGTGCGCGCTCCCGCCATTTTTTTTTTTTTTTTTTNTTTTTTTTTTTTTTTTTCAGTCATTGAAGTCATCGAGACATTCTGGTCATTAGATGTTCTGCTGTTACCATGGTTACCTGCTGCTACCTGCTTCTGAGCTACAGAACATCAACAAACAAACAAACAAATAAAGAAACAAACCGTACCTCGGTATAGAGCACGTGAGGCATCCTCTTGTGGCACAAGGTATTCCAAATGTCAACAACAATACACACACACATACACACGCACACAGAGGCCTGGTGCACTCCTCAGCCACGCACACTCACGCATGCACGCTCCCGCAGGCCTCAGCAATTTATTCGACATTTAGAAACGTTCAAACACGCCGGAAAAGTCTCTCTGTCGCCCTGTGTGTGTCTTTATATCTCTGCTTTGGCTTTACAGAGTAGATAAACCCCTTATACAGTTTGGGCTGTGTGTGTGTGTGTGTGTGTGTGTGTGTGTGTGTGTGTGTGTGTGTGTGTGGATTTTAAACTATAAGAAATCCGATTCAATTAACAAGCGCAGAGAATCAGCTTTGGACGCTGTGAAATTGTCTGTGCAGTGGATGACAAAGGCCGAGACAAAACACACGATGTGTGTATGTGAAACCACGTTATGTGTAACAAAACTCACACACCTCTGAGGACTTATTGACCTAAAACGAATGAATCGACGAAATAACCTAAAGTTGATCAGTGATCTTTGAATATGGAATTCTGCGATCCAAAATCGCCAAATAAATCCTAACATGATGTACTTTTGTGATATACATCTGCATATAATACAATGATATACATTGAATTTACATCTAGATGTATCTAAATGCTAAAATTATTATTATTATTATTATTATTATTATTATTATTATTATAATTATTATTATTATTATTATCATTATAATTATTATTATTATTATTGAATGAGTGGATGAATGGCCTGGATGGAGCATGTTGGGGATCAGAAGGGGATTTAATAGCAGAACAACGTGGTCTTTGTGCTGTTTTTAATCCGACCTGCATGTACCCCTGTTCTCTCTCTCTCTCTCTCTCTCTCTCTCTCTCTCTCTCAGTGTCGCCCATTGATTTTACACTAATTAATAACAACTTAATAAGTAATAAAAATTAACTAAAAGTTTGGACAACCATAAAATGATTATGCAGTCCTCTTAAAGCAGTATATAAGGGCCTTCATAAGAAGCATGAACAAACTCATTTTTAATAGTTACTTTTGTTGATCTTTCTTTCTTTTATTTATTGTATGCTTGTCCTTAATCGTTGATCTTTTCAACCAATCTGCGATTTATTCTCATCTTTGTTTCTGTTGCGGCAATGAGTTTCTTATCTAATTTAAGAGAGAAACATAAAAAAAAAAAAAATCACAGAAACTCTATTAGAAATTTAAATCATAAATTACCATTTCAGAGTGTTGACATATAATTTCTTTAATAAAAATAATTGTTGCACTTGTGCGCTGAGGGCCGAACATGTGACAGCCTGTGTGTGTGTGTGTGTGTCTGTGTGTGTGTGTCGAAGAGAGACAGAGAGAGAGAGAGAGAGAGAGAGAGAGAGAGAAGGAGGGAGGGCTCTAGGGCAAGAAGTTTCTTCTAATTAGCCAGCCGCCTCTTATTCGCCTCACTTGTCCATCTTGCAGCCAGGGACCAGGGACCTGGTGGTCCAGAGACCCGGACCCTCTTTGCAACCACACCGCAAATGTTCTGGAACTATTTCTCCTGACGCCTTTCACCTGCGGTGCGCTGCGCAATTACGCACGACTTGGATGGACAATCTGCATCATATTGCACAGGTCTCCAGATAGCTTTTAACATTATAGTCTGGTTTAATTATTCTTGTGAGTTTGTTATCTGGATAGAAAATTCTGCCTGGCTCAGCGGCACTAAGTCAGAGCATCCTTAACGAAACAACTCAAAAGCAAACAGAGAGAGAGAAACAACTCAGGGTAAAAGGAAAAAAAAGACGAACANACCCCCTGGTGACTAGCTGGGAGACCCGGCCCCCGGTCTGAGAGAAGGAGAGAGAGAGTGAGTGAGGCAGTGTTTAAAGCCTGCTGGAGCATGATGTCCTACATTAAGCAGCCCCATTACGCCGTGAACGGGTTAACGCTGTCCGGCCCGGGCATGGATCTACTCCACTCCGCCGCCGTTGGATATCCAAGTAAGTAATGTGATATCAATTTTTAATCTGAAGTGTAACAAATGAAGACATTTATTTATAGAGACTGAAGAAATTCATAGAAAATGACATTTTTGCGTAAAAGGGCCACATGCATTAAATTGTGTATCTTACCCTTTACATTCAGCTGCTCACTTATTCGTAAGTATTTCTCGTATTCCGGATATTTCTCTATGATCCTTCAGCCATCAGGACATGTGTTCACTTGACCTATAAGTTCAATGGATTACAGAGTCAAAGAATAATAAAAATGTGTGTGAATGGAAACGCAGCCCGTTCACACAGACTCCAGTCTGCTGCTCTCTTAATGTAACCTATTTCCAAAAGACTTCACTGTATGATTTGATGCCATCATGTTTTAATGACTGAACAGTGGATCAGCTGGTATTGTTTGGCTGAGCTTTATGATCAACATCTGTCATTTGGGAGAAGTGTGTAACTGGAACTGAATTAAAGGCCTGTTCGTCTCATCCAGGAGATTTACGAGTTTTAAATATGAGAATATGGATGCGCGTTCGATTTTTTGCATTATAAATTTCGATTCGATGAGTCTTATTTGTGGAAGATAAAAGCATAAGACAATTTAATCAATTTATTTAATGTAAAAAAAAGAAAAAAATACATCCACATTTCTTGACTCATACCGATTTTCACTATAGCCAACGAAATGTATCATCCAGTATTTTACCACGCATCTTCAAGAAACGCGTGCTTTTTTAAAAAAAAAAAAAAAGAAAGAAAGAAAATTCGATATTTATAAAATCGTTAAAATATTTTAACGATCTTAAATAATTTAAGTTTCAAAGCAACAATCGAAGTTCTCTCAGGTCGAGTTCTTTAATAAGAACTATTAGACCTTTCCTATCTATGACTAGTCTACTTTGAAATTTTGTTCGTTTAATGCTAATAATAATAATACTACTACTAATAATAATATGGAACTATTTTTCTGTAGGCACACCGCGTAAGCAGCGTCGGGAGCGCACCACCTTCACCCGCGCTCAGCTGGACATCCTGGAGGCTCTGTTTGCCAAAACCCGCTACCCAGACATCTTTATGAGGGAGGAGGTGGCCCTCAAGATTAACCTGCCAGAGTCCCGAGTCCAGGTGTGTGTGCGTGTGTGTGTGTGTGTGTGTGTGTGNATATGATGGAGACAACTGTTTTATAATTAACCTCACCCTCTTCCATCCTCTTCCAGGTCTGGTTCAAGAATCGTCGTGCCAAGTGTCGCCAGCAGCAGCAGCAGAGCACAGGCCAGTCCAAACCTCGCCCCCCTAAAAAGAAGGCCTCCCCTGCTCGAGAGGCCAGCGCAGAGGCCAGTGTCAACAACACCAATGGACCCTACAGCCCTCCACCCCCTCCCCCAGGCACGGCCATCACCCCCAGTTCCAGCTCTGCTAGTGCCACAGTGTCCATCTGGAGCCCAGCCTCCATCTCCCCACTGCCAGACCCTCTGTCTGCCTCCACCACCCCATGCATGCAGCGCGCCACCTCCTACCCCATGACCTACACCCAGGCTCCAGCCTACGCCCAGAGCTACAGAGGATCCTCCTCCTACTTCACTGGCCTGGATTGCAGCTCCTACCTGTCCCCCATGCACCCACAGCTGTCAGGCACTGGAGGTGCTCTGAGCCCCATCACAGCCTCCTCAGTGGGACCCCTCAGCCAATCCCCAGCCTCACTGTCCTCCCAGGGTTACACAGCTGCCTCTTTGGGCTTTGGAGCTGTTGACTGCCTGGACTACAAGGACCAAACTGCCTGGAAGCTCAATTTCAATGCCACTGACTGTCTGGACTACAAAGATCAGAACTCCTGGAAGTTTCAGGTCTTGTAAAAAAAATAAATAAATAAATAAAAAAATAAAAAATAAAAATAAACAAAAAAACACAGGAAGTGGAAGTTGGGGAAGGTGGGAGATGGGAAAAGAAGTGAGGAAGGGAACAAAATAGAAGTAAGGAAGCAAGAAGGCAAGAAACCCTGTGGCACAGAAATCAACTGATCATGTCAGTCTGTGAACGAATCAACTGCTTTTCTGGAGATATTTGGGGAAACTGTGTAGTAGTAAACTGATCTGTTAATGCTTGTGATTGTAACCAAGATGTGAAAGTAATTTAAGTCAGGCAACAGAGAAATCAACCTTTCAATCAAAGCATGCAAATGTGTAAAAGGAAAGAAATATCTGTATAATAAGATCAAGCGAGTCAGAAAGAATAATGGCTTATTAAACAGCAGTCTAAACTCAGTGAAATAGAAGGTAGAATTATTTGTGATTTATTACAGCATCACCATTTTATTGATAAAGAACACATGAAAAAAACAAAGGTTCCACTTATCACATGTTGAATGCTTTTGATTGCTTATGAGCAGTTAACAATTTCAAAGAGAGTTGACAGGCCTCAGATTCGACCAAATTTAATAGCACAACAACTGTCCCTTTGGTGACCTGTAGGTATCTGAACAATGAAAAAAAACACACTTGGAATTGTGGAGTTTCAAAGCACAAGACCTGATAAGAAACTACAGCGTGTTTTCTTCCTTCCAGACTTTGTCTTGTATATGGTTTGATGTATTTCTTTATAAGAATCTGCTTTTCATCCGTGAACAGACTCAAAAAGAGCCAAACACGTCCTCCTCCACCTCCAAAAGGACAGACAGAGAAAAGTCCAGGACATGTCCTTAATTGCATATGAGGAAAACACAACCTGTGGACTGAAGTAGCCTTGTGTAATCTGCAGCCTGTGTGTGTGATACAAGTGGAGCAGCTGCAGTACAAACCTGTTGCCTTTGGTTGTAATCATTAGCAGAATGGCTTGTACCATTTTAGTTTAGTTTAATAGGATCATTCCAGACAATTCGGGCAACAGTGGTCACATTGTGGCTATTGGCTGACAAGCCCTTCCCCTCCTTACTCCACCTCACACAGTTTGCATGAGGTTACTGACAGCTAAAGCAGTGGTATCTGACAGGAGAGAAGACGGCACCGGAGAAAGGGAAGGGTCCGGCCCTTTGTACAGAGAGTTTGGTGCCTCTCTCAGCTCCAGCCTGTAAAGACGTAATGGATTCCACTATATGTGTTTGATGTATCTTTTTTTTTTTTTTTTTTTTNTTTTTTTTTTTTTTTTTTTTGTATTAGACATAAAAAAAATATTATCTTTCTTTGAAAATTTGTCAATTTGTCAAAGTAAAAATTGTGGTAATTTGTTTTGAAGTTGATATTCAGTGTTATTACTGTCGTCATGTCTTCAGCTGACGTCGATACTGCTAATATAATTTTTTTTGTTGTTTTGTAAATATTAAAACTTGAAAAGGCAATCATATTGTTACACAGGCACTCCATTCAACATAATCGCTCTCTTTCTTAATTTCTAGACAACTGCCAACTTTTTATTTGTTTATATTTTTCTGGTTTCTGTTTTTTTCCTCCAAACTCAGGGGTTTATCCAATAAAAGTAGCAGTGTTAGATGTTGAATAATGTTGTGTATGCTTCTTAATCATCTCCATATATCTTTAGCATGACATAAACACAGCTTCCCATTTTGTGTACTTCATCTGTTTTCTGTGTTTGACCCTCGCCACAACCATAATAGGTAGCGATGATGTTTTTGAGACATTAAATGACTTCATTAAAGCTATAAACGTGGTCACTGTGTTTCATGAAATGCTGGACTGAGCTTTATCCTTTTATATCTCCACCTTATGGCTGCCATAGGAGACAGATGGGAATTACAAGAGATGGACAGATTATTTTGGATTGCTGAATGCCTTTGTGTTTCATCGTAATAGATCAGATGGTTGGCTTCATGGAGGTTGTGAGAAAGCCACTGGGTGAAAGATTTAAAGGATGCTGCCAGCAAACTTAAACATCCAAGTATCACCTCACCTACAAGCCACCAACAGGTGTTTCTGTTCTGCCAGTTGGCATCTGTTGTGTATGTGCAGCGTCCTCCACTAATATTGCCTTTTTGTAAATAAAAGCAAAATGAGCTGTGACAAAAATGTTATGTTCATCCTGGAAGAAGACGTGTCTATATGGATCCCTCACACAGTGAGGAGGATGGTTCAAGATCCAAAGAATCTCCAAGGATCACAGCTGGAGAATTGCAGACAGGTTTTGGGGTCAGGGTCAGAAAGTCTCCAAGAGTACGATCAGACCCCACCAGGCTGATTAAGAAAAAAAATATTTGTTCATAATAAGAATTTATTTTTCCTTTCAATTATTTTGCTTTAACCCTATAATGTCATTTGTGTGACATTTGATACATGATTTTCTGAGACCTCATCAACATAATCAATTATTACTGACCAAAACGCCTATTATATCTTATCTAAAAAAAAAAAAAAAAAAAAAGATTTTTTTTGGGGAGCTTGTTAAAAGGTTCAATAAAGAAATAAATTGCAAAAAATTAGAATTTTCTGATAATTACAATATTTCATGGGTCAGGCTTTACAGGTTTAATTAAATGTTATAATTTTTGTTAATAACATTTTGAATGAAAGATCAAGAGGATAAACAATAAAGGTTAGATCCTTGTACTGGATCTAATCAGTACAAGAAAAGATGCAAAAGGCCCAGATCCACAATTGCAAAGTCCATCAGAGTCTGTAGTTTGTGAAGCAAACCTTGTGAAACAGACATCCTGAGTTTACTGCTTCTTTAAATAGTACACGACAAATACCAATGTCATCTGCAACAATGAAAAGACAACTCCAGGATGATGGCCTTGAAGACAGAGTTTTGGTGAAAAAGCCATATTGGCAAATAAAGAAATGTTATCCACCGTCCAATATCTGTGTTCTTTTGCCCATTTTAGCCTTTTCTTTTTAATTGCTAGTTTCAGACAGCCAGCATTAGCTGTCTGAACCTGGCAGTATAGATATGTTTCTGATGTGTTTCTTGACAAAGTGGTTTTGTTTTGGCCTTTTTTCAACCCAGAATTGAACTTCAAAAATGCCACTTCCTTGACATGCATGTAAACACAATTTACCTGCTTGGACAGAATAATGAGTTTCAAATGTGCTAATACAATTACAAAAGTGTCTCTAATAACCAAATAACATTGAAATATGGTTCAATAAGGGTGAACTAAAAGTTTAACATTAAGACACTAAAGTCATGGCTGCTGAAAAAGAGCTTTACAGTTTTATGTTAATTAGAATTTGGAGATGGTGGAGAAGTGAGATGCAGCATTAATATTATTATCAAATCAAGAGGTTTGTGGGTGGAAGACAAGGAAGAGATAGACTGATTTAAACTACACATGAAATACATAAAGTAGATGGAGTTTGACAGTGTCCCCACCCCCACCCCCATCCCACCACCACAACGTGCTCTCCACTAAGGCAGTGTGGTTCTGTAATCCTCCAGCAGCAGCATATGGACTCTGAAGCACAGACAGACACAGATACACTCAGGACTTAGAAATATGATTCATTTCTTTCCCTTCACTAATCCCCTCTGAACAAGCTGGTGGCCGGGCTGCTCTGCAGGCCCTGTAATCACTCTGCAGGCTGCCAGAGCTGCAGCCTCTGCATCATCCCTTCCTCCATCCCTCCCTTCCTCCATCCCTCCCTTCCTCCCTTCTTCCTCCCTCATGTCAGCCTGCAGTCCAGTTTCCTCTTAATCGATTCCTAATCCCAACACCGCCAAGCATACACGCACCAAGCACACACCCAAACACACAGATACGTACAGGCACAACTCATGAAAACTGCAATGGCACAGATATACTGTTTACACACTTTGTTTTTTTGCAGAGTTAAAATGAAATAAAATGAAAAATAAATGGCTGAAATTTGTGTTAAAAGTTTATTTTGTGGTGCAATTAGAATATATTGCGTTCAACCAAAGCTGCAAGTTTGCTTTTAAGTTTAAGGGACATTTTTATTCATCCAGTTTGCTTTCCTGATCAACTGTTTGACCATGTTTCCTGCAGGTATAACAGCGATGAGTTGTTGTGTGATGGAGGCAAAGTTAGCCTCCATAATGAAGTGTCACTACTGTGGCATTTGAACAATAGCTCAAACTTCCAGTTAGTAATAATTAAACAGGACATGAACTTCATCATTCATGATGCATGCATGATTGTTTAAAGATAAATATTTGAGCATAGCTGTGGCTCTGTGATGAATGAACCATTTTGTTACAGGAAATTCTTGAGTCATGTATCCCAAATCAGACTGAAAAAGGACAGAGATGAAGAATCACAGGATTGCTTTTAAAGGACCATACCAGCCATTTTGCATGCTTGAGCCTAATATATTCAGTTTTCATACATGTTACATTACTGACAATCATTTCCCAAAGGATAAAACCGTATTTCAGCTTTCCTGATATTTTGCAAAATATCTTAATCTTTCAAAATCAAATATTCAAGTGATACACCCACCTTAAAAATCAATGCTTCACCTTCTTATAGTTATACAGCCTTATGAAATCATGGTAGTTTAAATTTTTCGATAAATGTGGGCCTTCTTTTGGGACTATATTCCCTGTTGGAGACATACTCCATGCTTTTTATTGCTCTTAAACACAAAAATTATGTAACTTAAAAAAAAAAAAAACCTGAATACGCGTCTTGTTCACGATGATGGATCCCAAGAACATTTCAAGTATCAACAAGTTGATTTTAATAGTGTACCAGAATGAATGAAAGCAATGGTGGTATGGAAGGTAGGAAAAAATGTTTTAACTCACTGTTCCAGTAGTGTGCTTTGGGAAATGGTTGTCAGGACTTAACATGTATGAAAATTGAATATATTAGGCTCAAACATGAAAAATGGGTGGTATCGTCCTTCAAAATGCCTTACAGCAGATATATGTCAAGACCCACCTATCAACTACAAGTAAATTTAATTATTCATCCAGTCAGATAAGGCAGTATAAGAAGTTCTATATGATAAATGGAAGTTACATGCATTTACACCAAAGACATATAGATTTCTCAGCATACATATACTAGGATTATATAAATGAGAAAATGGTTCTGAAAGTATGATGATGGGATGGTTTTTGTCAAAGTAAAAGTGGTTCTACATAAACAAATGAAAGTATTTTGGATGTATATAAACATAGTTCTATACAAAGCATACTTAGGTCACCTTAGGTCACTTTTTTTTTTTTTTTTTTTTTTTTACTGACTACCTTTTTAACAGTCCCTAGTCACAGTGGACACATTATTAATAAATACCCACAGAAAATGGCTAAAATGTGTCATTGTGTGTATCTTGTTGGCGGATATATGATGTACATCTAACATAAAACAAATATTACCCCATAAAAATGTTGGTAGGGACAATTCAGCAGCACCTTGATTTTGCTGGGGACAGGTTCCTACCATTCAAACCAAAATCTATACACCTATGGGTTTACCACAAATTTTACCAGACTGTCATCAGTTTCAGTTCATTCCAGTACGCTATAAAAATCAATTTATAGAGACTTGAAACATGCTCGAGATAAGTAATCCATCACTGTGAACAACATGCTGTTATTATTTTTTTGTTGAAGTTATTTAATTTAATCAATCCAACATGGAGCTACATGGAAAAAAAGTATGTCTTCACCAGGGAATATAGTCCCAGGACACAGTTTTATAGTTTGGAAAATGGTTTGCAGTAATGTAACGTGTGTATTGTATTTATTAAGCTCAAACTTGCAAAAATCACTGGTATGGTCCTTGACGGTTAAATGTCAAAGCCCATGGCACTGCAGTGTAAGTAGGTGTGAGTGATCTGCGGCTGGTGGTAACAGGATCAGTGTTATAGTATGAATGGATCCTGTCAGCCTCAGCATGAACTCCTGCAGAGCCTCGCTGCAGATTACAACTTAACACCTAGTTATATCACCGACAGCAAAAGTCAGAGTTAGATCCACAGATTCATAAAACCGTTTTCTGGATTATGGAGCGGTTTAGCATTCAAGGGTAATGTGGACAGGAGGAAGTGTGTTACATTTAAAAAAAAAAAAAAAAAAANAAAAAAAAAAAAAAAAAGATTAAAGGACCATACTACCATTTTGCATGTTTGAGCTTAATATATTAAATGTTTATACATGTAAGGTCACTGACAACCATTTCCCAAAGGATAAAATCGTATTTCAACTTTCCTGATATTTTGCAAAATCTCTTAATCTTTCAAAATCAAATATTCAAGCAATACACCCACTGTAAAACTCAGTGTTTTGCCTGCCAATAGATACGCAGCCTTATGAAGTTGTGGTTGTTAAAGTTTTTTGATAAAGACAGGTCTTTTGGGACTATATTCCTCAGTGGAGACATACATTCACTCCGTGCTTTTTATTGAGCTTAAACGCTAAAATTACGTAACTTCTAGAAAAAAACTTGAATACATGTCTTGTTTGCAATGATGGATTACCTATCCCAAGAATGTTTCAAGTATCAATGAGTTGATTTTAATCACATACCAGAATGAAATGATGGCAATGGCGGTCTGGAAAAAAACTTTTAACTCACTGTTCCAGTAGTATGCTATGAGAAATGATTGTCAGTAGCGTTACATGTATGAAAATTGAATACAGTAGGCTCAAATATGCAAAATGGATGGTATGGTCCTTTAAATATTAACCATAAATATAAATGTAGAGATACTGATACTTTTTGATACCTGGGCAGCAGGTGGCAGCGTTTTCCTTTCTGTGCATCAGTCTACATGCTGGATCAGGTTCATATTCATTCTCCCTCAGACTTTTTAATTGCCTCTGCCAGCCTCTCTTGCTTTTTCTACACTTGAGATAACAGTGAGATGATCAGCACACTTACAGTCTTGACCTTTGAACTGCTGGTGGTTCAGTGCCTTTCTCAAGGGCGGTAGTGTTTATTAAAAAAGAGAAGTATTACATATTAGCTTTATAGTTAAAACAAACGGACTATTGGCTTTTCCACCATTGTCTGCCATTTTTGTCCACATTTTTCTCCCCTCTCATGCTGCCTCGTGTTCTCTCTCTCATGCCACCTCTCCTGTGACTCCCCACTTCCCCTCATGCCACCTCTCCTGTTAGACCCACTCATTCCTGTCACTCCACCTTTCCTTACAGTTTGTTATTCTTGCTGATCTAATTTAGAGAATGTCCCAAATCCTCTTAGTGTCCTGCTCTCTCAGCGCAACACTAAGTGAATTAGACAGGATTACTGTCTCCTACTCTTCCTCCTCCTTCTCACCATCCTCTTCCTCCTTCTTGTCTTCTGAATACTGTCTCTCTCTCCTCATCAGCCCTCTTTCCCTGCATCTCTCCATCTCTATGTCCACCTTTGCTCTGGACTTTCTCTTTCTGTCAGCAGGATTAAAGCGTTCTCCTCCATGACAAATTGGTTCCAATGTTCCCTGGGGACAGATGCTCTTGTGGGCGCAATGCATCATGGGACATAAAGTATCCATTAATTAAACCTTGACCTCTCACAAATAAAACAGAAAAAAAACAAACCCTGACATAACACGGATAGTCCATAAAACACTAATGTATGCAACTAGGACATACTGACAAAAAGAAGAATTAGATTCCATTCCATTAGATTGATTATCATCTTTATCATGGCAGAAAGATGGTAAAAGTGTCTGGATTTTACTTTTGATAAGATAATGTTTAGTTACATTTTGGCTTTTGCACATTTTAACACTGAATAATCATACTGAGATTTCTGAAATTTCTTCATTGAAAGTCATCTCATAAGGCCACAAAAATGCTGCTTGTTTTTTTTTAAACATAATGTATGTGACTCATTCTTTCTCCACTGTAAAAAATATTGCACTATTCTGCTATCATGATCACTATATTGAAAGGCATTATAGGAAATATATTAAAGCACTGTTTAGCATGAATAAAACAGGTTTGGGTGAAGAAGATGCATAACAAAGCTATAACAGTTAGTGTTCAGCTGCAACATGAAAAATTGATGGTATGGTCCTTTAATAATAATGATGAATTTGATATCTTATCCTTTTTACATCGCATATTAAAGACCGTAGGCTGTAAAGAAGCTTAAAAACTTGCAAAGACCTACTCTGCATTTATACTGCAGTCTTTGGGGCAGTGGTGGCCTCGTAGAGAAGTGAGATCATGACAGAAGGGTTGCCAATTCAATCCCTAAATCTGGGTTGGGAGGTGAATGAGCAGCACCTGTCTCTCTCTCTCTCATCCCCACTGAGGTGCCCTTGAGCAAGGCACCTACTCTCCAGTGGACAATATAGAAGCTCAAGGCTGTACTGGGCAGCTTTCGGGCGTTGCTGCAAAAGAGTATTCAATGCTCAATGTACTCCCCCTTTATAAATTAAGGTTTAAAGAAAAAAATAACATAAGTGTATTTTTACACAAGTTTAGTAGCAGTATTGCAAAAAAGTGTGTTTTGGTACGTTTGGTGGTCAGAGCAGAAATACACACAGACTGACACTCATGAACTTTTACATTTTGCCCTTCATCACACCATGTCCCATACTGTTCTGCCTGAGTTAACACATGGTGAATATATGTTTTATCTTCTGATTTTTGAACTGCATTTATGACTACATCTGAAATACCCCACCTCCCCCCCACTTCACTCAGCTCCTCTTTCTTTGTCTTAACACCAATATATCACTTTTCCTTTNCCCCCCCCCCACACACACACACACATGCACACACAAGCAGCCACACATAAAACACACTTCTCCTCCATCACTTTCAGTAATTCCGGCATTGCCTCTCTTATTGGTGCTTGTAGCTCACTCTAATCCAGCCCTGACCTCAATCCCGTGATGTAACCTATCATGTGATGTGGGGAGAAAGAGAGAGAGAGAAAGAGAAAAGAGGNAGAGAGAGAGAGAGAGAGAGAGAGAGAGAGAGGGAGAAGTGGGGAAACGTGGTCTAATCCCCACTGCTGGAGCCACAGACCAATCACAAAATGATGGGTTGGGGGTCAGAGGGTGTCTCCATTAAGTTACAATATATTAGATAGGCACACACACACACACACACACACACACACACACACACACGTCAATATGTTTGTTTCTGTGACTCACTGGTTAATAACACACCAATCTGCCTGTTTACTACCAAGAAACAAGTCAACAAACCGGTGTGTTTATGTCTGATGATAAGCACAAACAGCTTCACACTCACACAAACATTCACCTGTGTGTACCTGTGTAGAATACTGCTGTCATCATGAGGGAGTAGTATACATTTTATATTTCACCTATTATCAATTTGAGGCGCATCACAAATAAGTTTTAGTAAGTAAATGTTAATGGAGTTCTGGTTATATTTGTGGGAACATAATCAAACTTTAGCCTTTAGTAAGTTAAATTTTTAGTTTCAATCCAAATAAATATATTTGTTAACTGAATTAATGTGCTCATAATTTTTTATATTGATAATGTTTATTATTGTGTGATTATATTTGCAACTTACATTAATCATAGCCATGATAAACTATTGGCTTATTGTTACTTTTAAAATAAGAATATTACTTGGCTATTAGTAGCAGCGACTACAAAACCACCACCAAATAAGCTATAAACTTCAATAATGTTTAATGATAGATAATAGCTTGTTTGCACAAGATAATAACTTGCCTTATACAAGAGGCACAGACAGAGTGAAAAAATATATTTCCACTTCATCATCTTAATATTTGACACTTACATTTGTTTTGTTGTGTCGCCATAACTGTTTAGCCCTTGGAACTAGCATTTATAGAAAAATAAACAAAAACAGTCGTGTCACCTTGATACATGTGTAGAGATGAGGATGTGTTGCCTAAATAGGTCATTAGGGGGTGCTAGAGAGGGAGGAAGAGAGAGAGAGAGAGAGAGAGAGAGAGCTGGTAGCTGCTGGTAGCAGTGTGACTAGAGGACCACATGGCAAGAGCCTGGACACACACACACACATGCACGCATGCACACACACACACACACACACACACACACACACACTAAGCAGAACCGTAGCCACTGAAACACTAACATGTTTGATAGAAACATAGAAACCTACAGTGCTGGCTGAACATTATTAATCCTGACTACCTCCACATCCACCCATGGACTCCCCCAGCANCCCCCCACACACACACACACACACACATGCACCATATACACACTTTTCCAGCTCCTTCCCATCGTGGAGTGTGAACTCTTGCTTGGTGGATAAACTGTTGCATATTTATAGTTATTGACATTTCATAACCTTTTTTTCCCCTCATATGGAACCTGCAACATTTCTGGTTTTAACTGCTTCAAACCTGTTGCATCATGACAAATCCATGCTGTGTTGTTAAACTTTGTTCATATATGATGTATGTTACACATCATGCTTCATTTTCATTTTAATGGAGCAGCAATAAAAACACGACTTGGAGGAAGCATCATACAGTATTTTGAAGTGTTTTATGTGAAATTTTAAAGGGTTACTCAGGTATCAAAGGGTTAATCATCCAGATAAAGCAGAGCTTCCTGTTGTTCACACACACTATCGGTCTCCTATCTCTGCTTTTAAACTTTATATGTGTGTGTGTCTTTGTCTGTTTCATATTCTGTCCTTTAAAATTTTGCCTTTTCTATTAACCCAACATCCCCTCCCCACCCTGGGGTGTCCTACACATCCACCCCCTGTTACAAACTGTTTCAGTCACACAAAACTGCCTCATTCCACTGAAGATGTGTATTAACCATGAACACCTTCACACACACACACACACACACACACACACACACACACACACA